>JBBIGC010066084.1:0-10873 GCA_037576955.1 Lepidarchus adonis
AGAGAGAGAGAAAAAGAGAGAGAGAGAGAGAGAGAGAGAGAGAGAGAGAGAGAGAGAGAGAGAGAGAGAGAGAGCAAGAAGGAGAAAAGGTACAGAAAAAAGCTGCTTTCTGCACAAAACTAACAGAGAAATCCAATATCACATATATCAAACAGTGTGGACTGTTGCCATGCTATTCCATTTAAGGATATGTGATTTGGAGAACACTGAGGGCTGCAGGAACGGTATTGATCTCCCCCATCATCCACTCTCACTGGTGGCTTCAACCATCACTTTTCTAGGAGATATCATCCAACACAAAGTAACAGTCAGAAAGCCTGTGCAAGTTACACGCAATAGAGTTTGACCTCCCCCACGTTTATTATCTGCCCCACACAGCTCATACACTACAGCACAACTTTTCAAGCTTAGACATGATCATTTCTTTACTTGCTAGCTGCATTAGCTCCAGTACAAAGCAAACGCAGCAAAACACTATGCTAATGTGTTCATGGTCATGCTTTCTGGCAAACTCTTCCTTTAAACTAGCAGTAAACAAATTTAGACCTAAGGCTGGTTTGAACCATCAGAATGGCTTTTTAAAGTTATTCATCACCTCACTGCCCACATCACGACGGAACAGTCATGGCCCTGTCAAGGCCTGATGCCATCGTTGCCACCTTATAGCTTGTTCAGACTACAAGATTTTAGCCAAGATTACGAGATCCCCCTCTCTGCTGCAATCTCTTTAGTGTTCACACTAAACGCGCTTCCTGTTCCTGTGATCGTGAGTCTCACACACAATCATATGACTGATCTGCGTCCTGGGTGCACTTCCTACAAGTCTGTCACTGATAAAGCCCTAGATCATATTGAGACGAAACTATGTCACTTGTGAAATAGGACAGGATTTTCTCCAGGGCAAAACTTTCACTGTAAACATAGATGTCTGACAGCACATTGTTTGCCTTCTGATCTGCACTGAGAACAGATGGAAAAAGAAAAAAAGGATTTGGATAAAAGAAAGGGTTGCTGCATGCAGAATGGGAATAAAATCTGGGGATAGGTTCTCTAAAACCAGCCCAGCAGGAGTGAGAGCACAGAGGACCTTCTGAGGAACTATTTTGTTTCATTGGTTGCCAGTGTACCTTAGCAGGAGCAGGGTACTTAGATTTTGGCATGACATTACTGTTTTGCAATCTGTTGTTATTGATTTAACACCACAAACATAACTTTGATAAACGTGCTTTGACGTGAACCATGTCGTGTACGATTTCTCCTAGTATTTAGCATGCATGTTCCTAGTCCCATTGTTTTTTATCGCATCTTAGGGTAGTTCACACTTAACAACTCATTGTTGTGGATTAATTGCAGATTCACCGCTGATCTTAGGCTTTAGGCTTTAATTTTCAAGATGAGTCTGAGACCTGGAAATCAAGGTTAAAATCTTGTAGTCTGATCATGGCTTCAGACCCCTGAAAGAATTCAACTCCACTCTGTGGTGCTATGGAACTTTTACACCTGCTACATTGAGAGCAAACTGATCCCAAGCGTTACCGTCTGGGAACAGCACCCAGCAGGATCTAGCTGGTGGTTCTATCAGCTGAGAGCAACTTCCAAACTCAGTCTTTCTACAGCAATCATTTCTGGGCCAAGGCCGGAAAGATAATAAACCTCCACCATCCTAACAATGAACTCTTCTCTCCGTTAGGGTCAGGAAAATGCTTCTGCTCCCTTTTTCATTGCAAACTCTGTCTATGTAACCGTACAGTCATTAAAGGCACACGTGGCCATTGTGGGTGTTTCTTTCTGTAACGGAAGGGTACCAACAATTTTGACCACGTGTGTATATTTCTTACTGTGTATAATTGTCTATGTGACCAATAAACATTGATTTGATTGGAACATGTGACATTTAAAGGTTACGATATCATGCAGATTTTAACTGAGACAACTGAGAAGACAACCATCAAGTCAGGAATCTTTCCCACATGTCTGGTTAGAAACTTGGAATGGTGCCACGAATGGTATGGCAGTAAAATGTGTGTTTGTATCGTGCAAGACAGAGAGAGTGGAGAATGTAGCAGCTCTTGTGATGTAATGGAAGAGGTGGGGGTGTGTGGTGCATAGCCCATGGCCGCCAGTCTCTTGCTGACTCCAGACATTTCTGGCATTCCTGAGAGAGCTGCTTCCATTGTGCTGCAGGGGACCTTCCATTCATTCAGCTCAGGAAAAGGGGAAGGAAAGGAACGAAAGAACAGAGAAGGAGGGAGGAAGGGGATGTGTGAGAGAAAGCACAAGCATCTGGTAGAAGTACGAGATGTTACATGTTTAGGAATGCCTGACTATATTGTAGAAGCTGGTTAAGGCTGCCCACTATTAAAGAGTGCAATTGGATAGTAACAAGTTGATATGTTACCAAAGTGTTACAATGCTGTTTTCTCCAAGGAGGAAATCATTCAGTCATGTTCATGTGACTGGGGTTGTGAAATTTAATTAGATAACAATCTAGTTTAATGTTTTACTTTCAGAGTTTTGTAGATACCTTTAAAATGTTCGATTTCTATTTTTTAGAAATAGAAATATCTGCCAGAACATGACATCAAACTTCATCAGATTTTTACACACATGTCCTACAAGTGGATAAAGAGAGTCCAATGAATCTAATGAGACTAACATTTTATGCTACTCCATTTATTCCTTTACATATGTATCCAGGTCTAAACCATGGTACTGTCACCACCATGTTTCACAGATGGGATAAGGCTGGAGTGTAATGTTTTTGCCTTCTCCAAATACTATGGTTTAAACAACAAAATATCTACTTTGGTCTCATTTATCCATAGAATCAGCTTGCTGTTGTCTCTATGTGATCTTTAGCAAACTTAGATTTTATTGTTTAATAAACTCATAAGACAGGCTTGTAGTTGCTCAGAACCCTGGATTTCTTCGTGACCTTGCAGAGTATTAAACATGTATTTCTTGTAGTAATGTGACTGTAGACAAATGTAGTCTTAATTTTTAAGAGATTATTTTGTAACCTCTTCCAGCTTGTTGAGCAACAACAAGGTCCTCATAATCATAATCATAATCTCATAATCTCTTTTGTTCATGCCATAATTCATACACTGAACAAAAATATAAATGCAACACTTTTGGTTTTGCTCGCATTTTGCACAAGCTGAACTGAAGATCTGAAAGACCCATTACTCTCAAATATTGTTCACAAATCTAAATCTGTGTTATTGAGCACTTCTCTTTTGCCGAGATAATCCATCCCACCTCACAGGTGTCGCATATCAAGGTGCTGATTAGAGCTTGAATATTGCACAGATGTGCCTTAGACTGCCCACAATACAATGTCACACTGCCTTAGTGGGGGGGTTAGAAAACCAGTCAGTATCTGGTGTGGGCCCCATTTGCCTTATGCAGTACAACACATCTCCGTCACATAAAGTTGATTAGGTTGTTGATTGTGGTCTGTGGAATGCTGGTCCACTCTTCATCAATATCTGCATGAAGTTGCTGAATATTGTCAGGAACTGGAACACGCTGTCGTATACGCTAATCCAGAGCATCCCAAACATGCTCAATGGGTGACATGTCCAGTGAGTCTGCTGACCATGCAAGAACTGGCAAGTTTTCAGCTTCCAGGAATTGTGTACAGATCCTTCAATATGGGGCCATACATCATTATGCTGCAACATGAGGTGATGGTCGTGGATGAATGGCACAACAATAGTTGTCCATAACATACGCCTGCTCATACCATAACCTCACCTCCACCACGGGCCACTCCGTCCACAACGTACAAACCGCTCACCCTGAACATTGAAATCCGGGACTCATCCATGAACAGGACGCCTCTTCAAAGTGCCAGATGCCATAGAATGTGAGCATTTGCCACTTAAGTTGATTACGACGATGAACTGCAGTCAGGTCCAGACCCCGATGAGGACGACGAGCAGATGAGCTTCCCTGAGACGGTTTCCGTTTGTTCGGAAATTCTTTGGTTCTGCAAACCAATTGTTTCTGCAGCTGTTCAGATGGCTGATCTCAGAAGATCATGGAGGTGAACATGCTGGATAGAGAAATGAACATTAATGTCATGGGCAACAGCTCTGGAAGATATTCTTGCAATCAGCAGCCAATCTCACATTCCCTCAAACGTACCTCAAAACAAACCAAACACTACTTAAATCATGATTTATTTTGCTCTATTGATACGTCATTAATGGATGAATAAGTGACTGAGTGAGTCAAACAATGATTCAGACTGTGAGTGAAACTGCTGATGCAATGCAAATCGGGTCCATGATGTGAAGGGAAGTCTAACTTTATCAGCACTGATTGACTGCATACCCTACCCAATATAGTGAAGGTCCCCCTTGCAATGCCATGCTGCCACCTCTGGCTTGCCTTCTGGATATGTAAGTGGCATTCTGTTGACATTTTTTTCACCAGGTAATGCAAATGCATCCAGCCAACCATATGATGTAAACGTACACGTGATTCTCGAGACCAGGCCATCATTTAACATTGCTCTGTTGTCCAGTTCTGATGCTCACATGCCCATTTTAGGCACTTGTGGTGGTGGACAGGGGTCAGCAAGGGCACTCTGACCGGTCTGCAGCTATGCAGCCCCCTACACAGCAAGCTGTGATACATTGTGTGTTCTGACACTTTTCTATCACCACACAAACTTCCAAGAACGTACTGTTATCTTGCTGGACAATACACTGATCAAAAAAAGAAAGGAACACTTTTGAAGACACACCAGAATCTAAATGAGATAAAAATCATATTGAATATTTATACTAATATGGACTGGGTAATATATTAGGACTGAAAAGATGCCACATTTTTGATGGAAATAAAAATCAAGGGCTGAATTCAAAGACACCCCTAAAAAAAAAGATCCAAACGGATGGTGTATTTTGGTGAAATTTATTTGCAACAACAAAAAAAAAACGTCTCCGTTATGTTCTCCACAACTTCTCCAGACCCTTTCACGTTTGACACATGTGCTCATGATGAACCTGCTCTTATCTGTCACTGGCACTGTAATAGCATAGTAAGTGTTTGGCCGATTGGTAAAAAAAAAAAAACAAGAATCTATTTTTCATAAATGACATTTCTGAGATCTACAGCTTCTCCAAAATTGTGTGAAGTCAGGTGGAAGGGACAAGTTTGTTCAATGCTAGTGCTCCACCTAGTGGTCAATTAGGCTCATTACTGACTTTTTATGACAATCCAAATGCAGGAGTGTTAATGTAGGATAGAGTCTCTCTGTGCATGTTACCTCAGCTGTTATAGAAGCTGAAAAAGTATAGGAACTAACACTCCCTGTTCAGACCTTTAGGTCATCATTCAGCACCTTGATCATTTCTACTGTGTATACTGTGTGCTAACTATATTAATGCTTTTGAGCCAGTCTACTGGAAGGGATTCTAAGCAAATTCAAGCATTAGCTAAACTGCCCTCCTACACAAAAAGGAAACTTTCCATAGACTGTTCAATCACATTACATTGAGAAGGAAAACCTGTGAGAACAAGATTAATTATATTTCAAATATTGACAGTTTAGACCATCAGTGTTTATCACTAAAATGGTAATTATGGTGAAAATCATGCTCACCCAGAACTGCACAGCATTGGATGGTTGTATGTATGAGATGGTAAACTAGTGAATGTGATACTCTGTTCAGTAGATTGCTCCAAAATACAGCCACCACACTAAAAATAAAACAAAAATGCTAAAAGCAAAGCATGCTTGGTCTGTGGTGTATTTGAAAGCACATTGATGGCATAGTAGTGCATCAGGTAATTATTTTCATATTTACTGCCAAGTTTAGCATATTTCACTGGTGCAATGTAGATATATAAAACTGTATCATATAGAATCCAGATAATCCTTGCTTGAAAATATGACATGTTTTTATTGGATCTTTTCATGGGACAACAATGAAGATATGACCAGAGGTGGACAAAGTACCTAACTTCATTACTTATGTGAACGTACAGATACCACCTTTCAAATGTTACTCCAATACAACTGAAAGTCATACAGTCTAATTTACTTAAGTGAAATTACTAAAGCACTTGCTTCCAAAAATACTTAAGTATTATATTATATATATATATATTCAGGCGACCATTTCAGGTGACTACTTCTTGAAGCTCATTGAGAGAATGCCAAGAGTGTGCAAAGCAGTAATCAGAGCAATCATAGTATTTTGTTACTGTCCACCTCTGGATATGACACTTTGATGAAATGTGTACAGATTGCATAACAGTGTAAATCTGCTGTCATCTCAAAATAGCTCAACACACAGCCATTAATGTCTAAACTTCTGCCCAAATAGTCATTTTTCCTCCCAGTGTCATGTTTCTAGGCCTCAGGTGTGAATGGGAAGCATGTGTTTTAAATTTGGTGTTATCACTTTCATACTCTCTCATACTGGTTAAACATGACACCTCATGGAAAAGAACTCTCAAAGGATCTGAAAAAAGAATTGCTGCTCTATGTAAAGATGAACTAGGTTATAAGAAAATTGCCAACACCCTGAAACTGAGCTGGATCACAGTGGCCAAGACCATACAGTGGTTTAACAGGACAGGTTCAACTCAGAACAGACCTCACCACGGTCGACTAAAGAAGTTGAGTGCACATGTTCAGTGCCATATCCTGAGGTTGTCTTTTGAAAATAGATGTATGAGTGCTGCCAGCATTGCTGCAGAGGTTGTAAGGGTGGGGGGTCAGCCTATCAGAGCTCAGACAATAAGCCACACACTGCATCAAATTGGTCTGCATGGCTGTTGTCCCATAAGGAAAGCTCTTCTAAAGATGGTGCATAGGAAAGTCCACAAACAGTTGCTGAAGACAAGCAGACTAAGAACATGGATTACTGGAACCATGTCTTGTGGTCTGATGAGACCAAGATGGGTTTTGATGATGTCAAGCGTTTGTGGTGGCAACCGGTTGAGGAGTACAAAGCGAGTGTGTTTTGCCTACAGTCAAGCATGGTGGTGGGAGTGTCATGGTTTGGAACTGCATGAGTGCTAACCCGCACTGGGGAGCTACAGTTCATTGAGGGAACCATGAATGCCAACATGTACTGTGACATACTGAAGCAGAAAATGACCACTGACTTGCTAAAGAAACTGAGGGCTAAGGTGCTGGACTAGCCATCTGTGGGGAATCCTCAAATGGAAGGTGGAGGAGCACAATGTCTCTAACCACCACCAGCTCCACGGTGTCCTCATGGAGGAGGGGAAGAGGATTCCAGTAGCAACTTGTGAAACTCTTGTGAACTCCAAGCCTAATTCTTTTCTTTTAACCTGCTGTGCATGTCACAAAATGATCACTTTTACAGTCAAATAATGTACAGTACTTAGTGTCTTATAGGGAGATGCAAAGCCTACAAATGAAACCTAAGTGAATCTTATGGACACTGAATACACTTTTTGGATGCTAAAGCCATTATTTCATGCAGGGCTGCCAACTTACTCAATTGTGGCAGATCCTAGATATTATTACTCCCTATGAAATAAAACTTTTAAGTTTTAAGTGAAGAAACAGCTGTGTACATAGTAACAAATCAATGTGATGTATATACTGGTGGAGCAGCAACCTCCCTCTCTTTCTAAAAGAAGATCTGTCTGTATTGAATAAATAGGTGATTTCCCACAGAAAGATCTATTGGCTCATGTTCCATGTGTGTGTGTGTGTGTGTGTGTGTGTGTGTGTGTGTGTGTGTGTGTGTCCAGACTGATCAATAACAGCAACATGTGGGAGAAGTGGTGAAGACTAATTCCAAAGGTCTTCTCTCTATTTTGCTACTCAGAAAGTGTGTAGGAGATGAGTATAGATTTATTCCTTTACAATGAGAGTGTGACCACTTCAGTCCTGATGGATTAGTAGAGTGTGTAATCAAACATACATGATTCTGAGCAATGGGTTTGACTGTAGGTCCTGCAGTCTATAGATCAAGAAGAAGCTAATGTATAATAATGTATAATAAACACTTGCTTTAAAATATTCTCGATTATTTTTTATAATATGCAGAAAATTAGTCTCAAGATGTTGTCCCAATCTAACTCCCACTTACATTATAAATATTTTAATGTGATCTTTAACAACTTTTCTGGATTTCTGTCTTTTGAATTGGGCCTGACCTGAGCTACTACTCCACTACTCCAGGCCATGTTCCATCTGCACTATAATTAGAATCTGTCCCACCTTCTTAATGGTGTCATCAGGTTTGTTCAGAGGCTTATATGCATTGCGCATATGTCTGCACCACAACCTGGCCTCCTTCTTGTCCAGAATACCAAACAGATTGTGTGTTTTCTTTTTTTAATAGAGGCAATTGTGTCTGCTTTGCTGAAGGAGCTCTTTATTCGCTTTTCCATATCACTGTATTCCCATACTTCCAGCTGACTGGGATTTCCACATTGTCGCGCATCACAGACATGCACAGCACAATTACTTTTTCAGAAATTGGCTTTGACCTTCAACAAGTCTGTACTAGCTGAGCAACTGAAATCTGTGGGCAGAAGGATATAGTCCAGCTCATAAATATGATAATCCTTAATGCAGAATGAATCTTTATCTTTGCAGACTTCAGCTGACCACCAGTCCAGGGTAAAGGTCTTGTTGTTCCTTAGAGACCACGTCACAGAAGTCAAAGACCACCTATTTTTCGATTGTTTGAGCCAATCACTATTTGCAATTGACCAAGTATCACAGTCTAGTATCAGAGTTTTCACTTCTTTGATCCTTGCTTTTCAATATCCAGATCTGCAATCACTTGTGTAAGACATATTTGTTTAACAAGATATTTTTGCATATTAGTAAAAATCGCAGAGGCTCAGGCTGCATTAAAGGACATTTAGTTATTCAGTAAAAAGGCACATTTTTCTATTGATTTCAATAATGCATTGATAGACACTAGGCAACGCCACAAGACACTAAGCCAGATAAAGATCAAACTGGTCTGTTAAACAAGTTCAACCGGGTTGTGATTGAAAAAGGTGATTTATTATTATGGTTATTAATATTATTTAACAAATGTACTTGCACATTTGTTTACATTTGTTTATATTTGTTTATTTGCACTATATAGGTTTGGTAGGGTTTTGTTAAGGTTTTATATTTCTTATATTTCTTATATTCTTTATTTCTCTATTGTGTAATATTTATTGTTGTTTGCTCTTAAATTGCTTTTAAGTTGTTTTTAATTTGTGTTTATGTATCAAAAAGCATTTCACTACACATCATACTGTGTATGACTGTGTATGTGACAAATAAAATTTAAATTTTAATTTGATGCCCCTATTCACCATCCAACAGAATGATTATTGATTATTCTGATTATTATTGACACTAAGTCCTTGTGACTCTTTAAAATAAACCTTTTTAAACAATTAATAAATGTCAAAGTATGTTTTTTGTCTCCATATTGAATCAGAGATACAATTACTCCATCTCTGGAACATCTGTACAAGATTGCTTTGCTAATAATGGCATGGATTTTTATTATTTTATTATACTCAATTTTACAAATACACATGAGTTACACACTACACTATTTTACAACACATTAAAAAATGTTCCTGAGTAAAATGTTCCTCATACATTTTGGGAAGTTATTGAGCAGTAATTGGTATGTGGAGAGAAGATGAGTAGTGTTTTATTCAGTAGGAAAGATCAGGATGCATCTCAGTACCATCAGGGTTGTTCTACACTTCAATTAAAGTGGGTTCTCAGTTCACTTTTGGTGGTTCTCAGTATGTAAGAGCTGCTCTTGCCCAGTGAGTTCCTGTTTCAGCTCTTTAATGAGCCCTTTAGTTTTCTGCATTTCCTCCAGCACTTAAAGCAGTTAATTTGGGCTTCGCTCAATGTAACATATCAAAGCAGTTAAAACCTTTATGCCCTTTGCCTTTCCTTAAACTATATTTGAATAAACACACAGTATATTCTGTATTGAAACAAATGTGTATGTGTGTAGTATAAATATAAATTACTCCAGCAGTTTTGCAGGTTTGGGTCCCAACAGTACCTTGGTTCACCAATAAAAGATTAGGTTAGATTAAATAAACAAATCTTGTATCACAGTGTGTAATGTGATGCACTATGAAATTGTTTATACAGTGGGTACGGAAAATATTCAGACGCCCTTAAATTTGTCATTCTTTGTAATATTGTAGTTATTTGCTAAAATCATTCAAATTCATTTTTTCCTCGTTAATGTACACACATCGCCCCATATTGACAGAAAAACACAGAAATGTTGACAGTTTTGCACATTTATTAAAAAAGTAAGGCTGAAATACATTTGGGAAAACCAGAACCCTTCCAGCTAAACGGAGCAATCGTGGGAGAAGAGCCTTGGTGACAGAGGTAAAGCAGGACCCAAAGATCACTGTAGTTGAGCTCCAGAGATGCAGTTGGGAGATGGGAGAAAGTTGTAGTAAGTCAGCCATCACTGCGGCCCTCCACCAGTCAGGGCTTTATGAAAGACACACGAAAGCCTGCATGGAGTTCGCTAAAAAAAACACTTGAGGACTCCAAGATGTTGAGAAATAAGATTCTCTGGTCTGATGAGACCGAGATAGAACTTTTTGGTTTTAATTCTAAGCGTCATGTGTGGAGAAAACCAGGCACTGCTCATCATCTGCCCAATACAGTCCCAACAGTGAAGCAGGGTGGTGGCAGCATCATGCTGTGGGGGTGTTTCTCAGCTGCAGGGAAGGACGACTGGTTTCAATCGAGGGAAATATGAATGCGGCCAAGTACAGGGATAACCTGGTCGAAAAACCTTCTCCATAGTGCTCAGGACCTCAGACTGGGCCGAAGGTTTACCTTCCAACAAGACAATGACCCTAAGCA
>JBBIGC010066112.1:0-10871 GCA_037576955.1 Lepidarchus adonis
TATTATTATTATTATTATTATTGTTGTTGTTGTTGTTGTTGTTGTTGTTGTTGTTGTTGTTGTTGTTGTTGTTGTTAGCATAGGTGTTTCTTTATTTACTCTATGGAGTCTGCAATTTTATCTGTTTTCCATTGGTTTCAAAATCACAAAATGATGCAAACCTGTCAAAAGTTAATGTTTTTATATGGCAAACAAAATATGTTTGTACAAAATGTATACAAAAACACTTCATCAAATTCAAATCATAATGAAATATGAAAATAATAATATGAAAACAGATCTTATTTCCTACTATAAATAATGTTCTTATAAGAAGCTGTCACTCTAATATTCTGAAAATCCAAATAAAGCCAGTGGACTATCTTGTTAAAATTGGTCAGATTAAAATACATGCTGTCATGTTGCTATCATCTTCTCAACATGGCAGCACTATTTAACTTCTTTAGTGTGACAGCGTTACAGAGAACCACTGAACTTTTCATTTAGAGATTCACTTTTTAAAAAGTATTAAAAACGTGCTTTAAAAATGTTACTAAATGGTAAAAATGTGATGTTTGTGTGTTTTTATTGTGTATTCTGTTTAAAAATGTGAAGATTAACAGTCTCATGTAGAAATGAGTTTTCAAAAGCATTTAAAATGTAAAAAGCAAATATCGATAAAAAAAATACAAGACAAAAGTATTTCTCTTTAGTAAAGATAGTTTGTTCTGTTTCAGTTTGCTGCAAGTCTCACAGCGACCGCACTGCCCCCTTGGTGTAAAGGCTGCATACTGAAGGTGGTAAATATTCAGTAAATGTTTCGATCATCAAGCCCCGCCTGCTACATTGATTGAAGTTTATTTTGCTGGTGCTGTCCTCATGTATAAACATGGATAAATACAAACTCTGTCAGGAGTACAGGGTCAAGCCAGAACATATTTCGTATAATAAGCACATTTTTTTAAAGATCAAACGTGTGCTATTCAGTGATAAACATATGCAGTTTTATTTCAATGTGTTACATGAGTCATACAATGTTCTTTGATTATGTGTGTTATCTTGATTAATATTAAGATGGTAATACATTTTTAACTGTATAGTCTATAAATAAAACATAAAACATGTTTAAATATGTTCAGTTTTAAAGCTGCCGAGTATAATGGCCATAACAGTTTTGCAGTTAAAGTAATAACTGATTTTGCTGTATTTTTTTTCCATTGTATGAAATATAAACGGCATGGTTTGGTTTAATGTCAAAAAGCTGTTTCAAAACACGAGGGCTTGTTATTTGCATCCAGAAAGTGTAATTAATAGTAAATATATTTTGTTGTTTTGCTATATTTAGTTTTTTTTAGGTATACTGCAGTCCTCGTGTCTAGAAAAAACAGGAAGGAAAAAATTAAAGTAATTATGTCTAGTATTAGACAATGAGAGAAGTGTAATGTACTTTACTGAATTACTTGTACTATTTACTGAATAAAGTTTGTGGGCGGGCTTGTGGCTGCTCAATGAGGGGGAGCTCATTACAAGAATTTTTGTTGCTTCCAGGAAATGTGATGTATAACATGTAGCATTGTATCAATATTAAACTCATAATAAATCATATCTGTGCTTCATCTGTGTACCTGTGTATTATTTGTCACTACCAGCAGTGCCTGGGGAGCCACCTCCTGAACACTAGGCCACCACTGCCCACGATTCTGAACACTTCATCCTTTCAGTTCCTAGAGAAACCATGTGAGCGCCAAAATAGAAAAAATTATTCCATTCACCTCTGATGAATCATTTAGCAGTTATGAAGAGGTCATATAGGTCTGCATATGAGTATTTTATGGCTTCAATCATGAGTAGGCCAATCAAATTCTGTTTACACATTGTTAATTATACATGCACATTCATATTTAATAATTGTTACCATATTATTATTAATTATAAAACGAGGTCTTCCCAAAAGAGTCTTTTAAGAACACAATAAAGATTTCCAAAGCATCTTAAATATAAAACATTAGATGACCTCCAAATTTGTGTGAGGTGATAGGGAACTGGTATTTCATATTTATAGCTTATTTTATGTTTTTGAGAAAAATTGAGCTTTAGTCCGCAAACGACAAAAAAAAACAATGCATTTAACTGTAGTAACTGTTGTGGAATTTCCCACTTGTGGGACAATAAAGGATTATCTTATCTTATCTAACATCCCAATTCATGGAATTAGCAAAGGCACTTCCTGCTTGTAAATTTTTTTTACTTTTGTGGGTTAAAATTTCATCTTAATAATCATTAGGCGTCTAACAGGCGACAACCACAAATGGAATGTTCTAACAATGAGCCAAGAGGAAATGAGTGTAAGAGTATATGATGTGCTCATGGTGATGCCCCCAGTTGTACTTGGATCCAGTTAACACGCACACACGTGTACACACCTGTCTGGTCAGGCACCTTGCTGGTCAAAAGGATGAGTTTTATACATTTTGGGATTCTACTGCTGCTTCTGTTCAGAAAAGGGAACCAGGCATCAGGTAAAAGCAGAATTATGTGTCTTCTAGACGGAGATGGGCACAAAAAACTTTAGACAATGAGTATTAGCCTCCATTTCTACTGTACAAATACGTATGTTGTAAATAACTGCAAGGGACTGAATAAAAAAGGCTATGGCCCTATCTGTACCTTAAGGTATCTCGAGGTACTTTGTATTATTTTGGCATTTACTGTTTGCTCATAGTGTCAATCCGGTCATCTAGATGAATGTACAACCACCATGTTTGTTTGTTTGTTTGTCTTGTTTGTTTTTACATGTATTTTAGTGAGTATAGCACACCATTCATTCTTAAAACACCAAATGGAACCTTTTTTATTTTGACTTCATCTGTTTCTAAATATATATTTCATATATTTATTTTATTTCAAAAGTGCTTGGCACTTTATTTCAGCTCTGCTAAATAACAATGACATCACCATGCCATAAACATATCATATGTTGTGATTACTTGTCAAAGCAGGTTATGTCAATAGTATGATGTTACTACTAGTGATTATACTGTGTCATGTCAAGACGACTTATGTCACATTTAAAGTTAATTTAAAGTAATGCATTTTAGTATCATCGTCCATTGTATTATCTGTGACAAATGGTCATACTGTAATCTGACAACATATGACATCCTCTATCACGTTTATTGCATGTTTGTGTCCATGTATAAGGTACGGTTACTCTACACCTCTCTAGGTAAGACTTCAATCTGCTTCCATTCACTTTTGAAAAACTGCTTAAAAACATGGTTACACTATGTAGTTACCCCTTAATAACATGTAATAACAAGGCAAATACGAGGTGTTGTATTGACTGCTACAACAGGACTACAGTAGTGTAGCTTATGTAAATATAAATGTATTCAATATAAATGCATTAAATATATATAATTTTGTACTCATAATTACATAATACTTTTCATTTTTAAACTAATTAGTACAAATTGCAAATGCATAAGCTATTCTACTGTAAATTATCTATAAAATCTTGCCAAACTCGCCTCTTGCCATGAAAGGCTGCAGGACAGATTTAATTCCATGTTATTCACCTCATTAGGCTGCAAACCTCACTCCTTGCCCTCGCCACATCTCGCAAAATGTCAGGTGTATGCATTTCTCCATCTATAGCTTGCTAAACTTGGGTCAGTGTTAGAGATGTAGCCTAGAACGTGGTCAGTCGTGCTAATTCTATAGGTTGGCTGGGCGACTCTTATGAACGATGGACCTATCACTGATGAATCCTCAGTCTGCTTGGTGTCTGGACCATCAATCAACACAGAAAACCCTGCTGTTTGAATGATGGCTGGTTGGTTGGTCTGCCTCCGCTAGTATGACCAGTTGCAGGTTACATTTTAATTTTGACTTGATTATTACAGTATTAGTGCATGCAAGTTTGTGAATTAGACTCAAAATGTCTGGTAAATTCTCTGACTGGTGATCAAAAAAGGACATTTGCATATATCACGGCAATAAGTTAACAAAAGACAGCAGAACATCGCTGCTGTTTTTACTGCTTGATTTCATCAGCCCATTAGGAATTGTGCACAACATTAACATATAAATCTGTTCTTTGAGCTTTATTTTTATTTTACATTTAAAAGCTTTAATTTTATTTTTTAAAAATATGTCAAAGAAATGAGTTTCAAATAAACAAATACGCACAAATCCATTTCAATAGTTCGTCAACCCCGCCTCTAACCAAATTTAGGGCCCAGACCAATAGGGGTGAACTAACAGGGTTGGACTGTACATTAATAGTTACATTGTGATTGCAGGCATTGTTAATGTTCACCAAAGACTGCAAAGTGTGTATGATGCACAGTGGAACCAAATGCTAACACAAAATGAACACTTAACACTAAATTGTGACACACTTACCCCAGACACCAACCAATTATTCACTCTTCCTGTTGCAGTCTGTTACTGCTACACTCTTCAGTGGATCAATACATAGGACAATATGCCAACTATCCTGTCGAGACATAACAATAGACAAGCTGATGACATTTGACACCCATCATCCAGATCTGTTGTCTGGGATGTCAAGTCTATGGTGTCAGATTCCGCCCACATGACAAAATACAAAAAATGTTACTCTACAGATATTTGAGTAATCTGAAGTGAGTGCCCTTCTCTGCCAATGGCAGGCATTGTCCTATGCCAGACATATGAGCAAACAGAAATGAAAAGGAGACAAAAACAATTATGAGCAAGCTGGGTTTGTATGTAAACCATTCAGCCGTATTGTGTTTGCAATGCAGTAGAAATGTGGTTTATATTAAGGGGTGTTAAAATTATCTAGAAATGGAAAATTATCTACTCATCACTGGGTGAACCTTGCGCAAATAAACTAAACTATGCTTTTTTTTGCAATTTTGTCAAACCCACAATCACACTGGAATTCTCTTAAAGTGAGTGCTTGATTAATAATGCTTTCCAAACACTGGATATTATGTTATATAGAAAAACAATGCGGAACAAAATTGACCCGTTTTCACTTTTCCTCTGAATCCAATTTAATTCTTGTCTTAGCAGCCCACAAAACCAAGCACAGTCCAGCAATAACACATAACACATCTACTCTCATTTTTTAAGAAAAACAGTAAGAAGTTTCTTAAGAAGTTACAGGTAAGATAAAGAAGGGCAAACGTAGAATAAAGTAATAAAGTAATATACTATTTTGACATATCTGTCAAAAGTGGTCTATTCTAAGTTTAATTTTAGCAAATAACCTTTAACTGTACAAAACTAAACTAAAATAAGTCTAGGTTATCAGAATGTGTTGTGTAGTTTTCACAAACAACAGACTTTTGAGAAACTGGTTAACTTACATCTCTTCAGCAGCAATGGAAGTGAATTAAACCTTAAAGGTTAAAGCAAACAGACTTGCAAGATCTGGAACAAATTGTTCTCTGAACCCATCATTAGAACAATACTGCACTGCAGGAAGTACTACTGTAAATTGCAATCGGAATAGTGAGGAAAAGGCAAGAAACAAAGACAGACTATAAGATAAGGATCTGTATCTTCAGGAAAGCTGTTAATCAGGTTCTTCATATTTAAAATTACTTTCTTCTATTAGGACAGTTTACCATTTATGGTAATTAATTGTAATCAACCTGCTTAAATGACCAGTATAGTTATTGAAATGATTGCACTTTAAAAACCTTCACTCTACCAATACTAAGTATTTCAGAACAGAATGAATGGCTGAGTAAATACGATATTTAGAACTGAAAACATATATCGTATATCATGATATTTTGACCCAGTGTTAAATGCAGCTTGTGATTTCAAATTCTACAAAAGAAACACAAAAATGGAGATTGAAGGTTTTGTTTCCACAGCATTGGTTTTATTAAATATATATTTTATTAGATTTCTTTGATGCATTTGTTTAACCGTTTTCTGTAACTATAATCTAATATTCCTGTCAGTGGTCCTGAATTGTGTTCACAATTGTTGTGTGTTATAGCTGGATGCTCTGACCCCCCAAAGCTGTGCTGCCCGATGAACAATATTTTCTGCTTTAGAGGTTGTTTCTGTGACCAGGCCTGTCTGAAATTCGGAGACTGCTGCCCAGACTACAGACGAACCTGCACAGAAAGTGAGGCTACACACTTACTATCTTCTTCCTGTTTCTACAAGATATGTATATACGATAACATCCAACATAAAAATCAGTCTCACGCACATTTTATGCAAGAAGTAATTTCTTCTTCACCAGTGTTTTTTTCTTTTTGGGATATTTTAAAAATTCACACACACTTAAGAGCATCGGTCCCCAACCTTTTTTGCGCTACGGACTGGTATAATGTCAGACAATACACGGACCAGCCAATAAGGTGTCGCGGATAAATACAACAAAATAAAATGATACAACCAACGCAAAAAACTGTGGTATTTTGCAAATATAATAATAAATGTGAATACACTTTGTGATTATGTAACTATATTAGCAGCATCCTCCTTAAATGCGCCAGCGACATTGAGAGTAACATCCTCCTCTCTGCCCCCTAATGCTCTCTGGTTGCTATGGTAACACGTAAACTTTCCTTTCAAAATAAGTTTTCAGTGCAGTTGTGGCAATCTCAGGGTTTTCTGCCATGACTTTTATCCAGAATACCAGAAAAGTTGATGTCTCAAACATAGATGCTACGAACTGAGATTGTTTTTTTTTTTAAGTTAAATTTTTTTTGTACGGCCCAGTACAAAATGCTCCATGGTCCGGTACCGGTCGGCGGCCCAGTGATTGGGGACCACTACTTAAGAGCACATCAGAGTGCTGACATATTTATGTCAAATAATTGACAGAATTTTTAAAAAATTGCAAAGACATTGGCAGAATATCTAGATATGTGCAGATAGCAAGATTACAATATTGTGTTCATATACAGCCATGTGCAAAAGAAAGGTTATGCCATTAAAAAGTATGTTTTTTATTAAGAAATGTTCCCATATAGATGTCTAATTATAATGTGGGCTGCCCGGTATTTTGTTGGCCATGTGCTTTTGTTTTGATTTCTGGTTTCTTGTCCCGGGGGTTGATTTTGTTCTCACCCATTCCCCTTAGTGTTTCTCGTTTACAGCAGTGCATATATTCCCGTGTTCATGTTATGGTGTTGGAAAAAATTTCCAGTGTGTATGTTCCTGTGTTACTTGTCATTAAACTCAGTAATTTCAAAGTTTACCTTTGCGTTTAGTTCCTACAACATCACACTAATCTAGTTTTTATTTATCTCTGGAACAGAAAGTGATTTAATTGCAGGCAGACAAAATAAAAAAAGATTAATCCTGATTTATACATTAAACAAAATATTTTTTTCCAGACACTTCACACAAATATTCTACATTTTGCTGTTGACTCTTTCATCAATGCTTGTTTTATGCTTCTATATTTTCTTGAAATCTCTTTATAACACTCTAGGTCAGGCCTTAGGTGGGCACTAAACTCTGGTTGATCCTCTCTTGCAAGACAAGAGGGAAGATATGGTAGGGGATTTTAGACCTGCTGTAAATCCACATGCATTTGTCAGGCATTAAGCTCCAGGTCAGGCATTAAGCTCAAAGTTGGGCATTCAGCTCTGGATTGGTTGTAAAACTCTAGTTTATCCTCTCTTATAGAATAAGAAGGAAGATATGGTAGGGCATCTCAGATCTGCTTTAAATCCAAGTACTTTTGTGGTATCTCATCTTTTATTTTGCACTTTTAATCTTAATATTATTTCGGGTGATATTGCTTTTCTTTTATGCTTACCTATTCATTTATATATTTTAATTCTATTCTTTATGATTGTTTTTATGCTGTCTTCCCCTGTAAAGCACATTGAATGACCATGCGTATGATAATATACATGCTATATAAATAAATTTACCTTGTCTGGCCTTTCAACAAGTTTTGAGAGTCAACCAGTGGGTCTTGGGTGCCATAGCGGGTACGTATTTTGCCCTCTGCTTTAGACTATACTTCTATGCAATCCACTGAGGTGTTTTATGTAGTAGTTTTTAAAAAAATAAATTAGGATCCTAAAGGCAAACAGATTAACAATATCAATTTACTAATCTTCCTCTAGAAAGTTTTAAAATGCAAAAACATCTGAACCAGAAATGACCTACGTATCCACCAAAGACTATATCCATGAATCTTACACCTTCAACAGCTTTGAGATTTACAGTCACAAAAGCAACCCTGGGATGTACAGAGCAAATAGAACAAACATTGTTTTGTTTATTGTTTTATGCTTACACTTATTCTTCATTTGTTAATATGTGTTTAATTTTTAGACACTAGATCAGGAAGTACAACAGCAACCACAACAACTATCACCTTCAGGACTCCAACCACATCTATACATGTTATTGACAGATCTACATTGATGGACATGATTGGTAAGTTGGAAAAAATGGTCATTTTGGTTCTCTGATAAAAGTACTGACTCCTACTACACAAACCAAGATGCTAGCAGTAGACCCTTTATGTCCTGTAAGGTGCAACCCCAATCTCATGTTCCTCACACCATTTGCAAACATTGCAGTGTGGTCTGGCACATTATTTTGCTGAAAGAGGCCAGGACTATTTTAAAGTCTTTTGGAACGAAGGGATGTAGCAGGTAATGAATAATGTTTAATCATTAATGGCTGGAGTTTCCCAACAGGGCATTAAACAAAGCTTCATAATCTCCCCACTGGCTTGTGGTTTGATCAGTGCAGGTGAATGGTGAACTCATATCCAGCCATTCATGTGATGGTAAAGAAAGCAAGATTCACCAAAATGGCTAGGAATTCACTCCAGCTAAAAGGCTGAAGCCACAAACTTTGGAACATTTTCCATCAGAATTATCTGGACTCATTGTTGATTAACGTCACTCGGGTCTTTACATCTGGACATTTCTCCAGCACTTGCCTATTACCAACATGCTGACTATGAGAACTATTGAGAACTGACTATGAGAACTGTTCACTGATTAATAAATTCCAATACCTTGACACGCACAGTTGTAGCAATACAGTGTTATTCACTAAATAATACAGATCTGACAAGAACTGAGTCATAAGGGCATAAAAACACAAGACATTACACAGAACACCTGAGGATAGGCATGACTAGGAACAAGGGACAAGTGCAGAAGCTAACAGGAGGGCAGGGCTAAGGTGGGGCTAAGAAGTAAACACAATACATGAGGACATGGACAATCTGATCATATGGAACAAGAAAATCAATAAAAACAAAGAAAAGACACATTTCAGCGCAAAACAGTGTTAACGTGTAAAGTACAGTAAAAAAAATGTAACAGGGAAATGATGACAGATGGAAAATAGAATCAAAGAGAAAAATATATATATATTTACATTTTAGTGCGAAACAACTGTGTAAAATATAACTACACAAGCAAATGTCTTACACATTTTACAAAAAATAGTATCAATGAATATGAGTCCAAGACTAAGTTCAGCATTTACAACAGCAGCAGTTGTGTGTTCAACCATTAATCTGTTCATATCATTTCTCACACCAGAAACCATCTCCTCCTCTACTGAATCCAAAGACTTCAGCAGTACTGGGTCAAACTCAGACCTGCTTGTCACCACACAGAGTCCTCCACCCCTCAGTCCTGTTCACACATCCTCCACCAGTGGAGAGATCACAGATCAGACTTCACATCAAACACTCAGACCAGACTTAACAACAACCATGCAGAAAGGTAGATAATATCAGACTATTCTTCTTCATGTATTGTGCCAGACATATTAACTAAATGTGGATTCTAGATGCAGATGGGTGAACATTTTCCATGATTTTTACACTAGAAACTACAGTTAGTTCAACAAATGCAGCAACATCTACGCCAGAGATCACCTTTAGTATCCCACCAAAGAGCACATCCACGAATGTAATTGCTTCAACAGCTTTGACATCTACAGTCAAAAAAGCCAAACCTGGTGAGTAAACAGTCAAACGTAACAAGAAACAGGTGCAGACACTAACCAGGGCGGGGCTACGGCGGGGCTAAGGCAGGGCTATGAAGTAAACACAAGACATAAGGACATGAACACTTGGAAAACTAAAACCAAACAAAAAAATCTGTCCACGTGGAACAGGGAAATGATGACAGATGGAATCAAAGAAAAAACATACATATAAATGTTTTAGTGCAAAATAACTGTAAAGTATAATTACACTAGTAACTGTCTTACACATTAAGTATCAATGAATATGAGTCCAGCACAAAGTTCAGCATCTACAACAGCAGCAGTTGTGTGTTCAACCGTTAATCTGTCCATATTATTTCTCACACCAGAAACCATCTCCTCCTCTATTGAATCCAAAGACTTCAGCAGTACTGGGTCAAACTCAGACCTGCTTGTCACCACACAGAGTCCTCCACCCCTCAGTCCTGTTCACACATCCTCCACCAGTGGACAGATCACACGTAATATCAGACTATTCTTCTTTATGTATTGTGCCAGACATATTAGATAAATGTGGATTCTAGATGTTGATGGGTGAACATTTCAAGTATCTTTTTTTTAGAAACTGCAGTTAGTTCAACAAGTGCAGCAACACCAGAGATCACCTTCAGTTCTCCACCAAAGAGCACATCCATGAACATAGTCACAAAAGTCAACCCTGGTAAATAAACATAGATTTTTTTTCTATATTTTTGTTTAATAAATCAGCGTTCATTGCCTCATCTGTTGGTGGTCATAAAATTTTAGCTAATCTATGCCAGACATAATACCAGGCAGCTATATCACTACGTAAATATATGACTAATTGTGATTGCAATTCGTGTTTTCCGATCATTGTGAATACCACTGCACACAGTGCACCACAACGAAATTTGTGCTCTGCATTTCACCCA
>JBBIGC010066121.1:0-10871 GCA_037576955.1 Lepidarchus adonis
AGTGTGTTGGTGGGTGAGATGGGGGTTAATAGTGCAGTGTGTGTGGATTGGTGGGTGAGATGGGGGTTAATAGTGCACGCTGCTAAGGCACCTTCAGTGTGGTTTTGCCACAAGTCACGTCTCCAATGTGTTTACTGCTGTGGTGGATGTTGAAGCATTAAAAAGATCATTTCTATCTGGAGCAACGTTTCCTAACTGCTTTACTGTAATATTAGATGTTCATACATGTTGCTGCTGTTGATAAAGCACAGTGCTGTTCAATAAAATCTCTGCAGCATCATTACATGCATGAGTTCCAACTTTCATCATAATTCAAGTCACGTCACACTCGTAGGAACCAAACTCTGTTGTAAATCAAGAAACCTCCCGTATATAATTTTATATGCAGACTATTTTCCATGAGGAGAATGAATACTTACAAACCCAATTTCTGGAAAAGTAGGAATATTTTGTAAAATGCAATAAAAACAAGGATTTTTACTTCTCTTAAACTGTTTCTGAACTGGCAAAAGCACAAAGAAAATATTTCCAATGCTTTCAATGGCCAACATAGTGTTTTTACGTATGGAACTTCCCATGAATGACGTTGCCCCAATTGCAGCGTATGTCTCTCAAAAATCCCAATATATCCTCACACTGAGGATTACTGATACACTCTTTTCAGTCTCCAGCAGTTTAGCCCACTCACTCATTCTGAAGGAATACAGAGTGATTCAGTCAGCTCTGCTTTTTGAATGAGGTAAAAAATAGATCAGTCCGTTAGAACAGAGGCCATTAACATATATCAGACTTTAACACTCCGTAACAAAACATCAGCTGTTCTGAGGAATATGTAAGTCAAATTAGGACTGCATTTGATGCATCACAACCACACACAGTGCCATAATTCAATCATATCCTTAAAGGGGAAAAATGCACCTACTGAAAGAAATACACTTGTTTTGAGTTAAAAAGATATACAGAGAAATTATATGTTGGGTCAAATGATGGGTCATCAGTATCTTGTTTAATATTTTGATTAACTGAACTCTTACTACAAATGACATTATGTGGAGACTTAACTAAACCACACAGTGCTGTGGATGCATTTTTTACAGTGACCATCAGTTCTACAGAAATAATAATACAGCTTACTCTGATTACAATCAGGCAAGGATTTACTCTATATACAGAATACGGAGTTTTTATACTGATCACATACAGATACTGTTGACACTGTAGCTGCGGTTCTGTGACATTAGTTGAAAAAAGTGTTATTTACAGAGTCCTCGCACTCTGAACATAATTATAAGATAATTTTACACTTTTAAAGTTAAGCATTGGTGTTTGCATTTTTTACTGGAATTGTAATTTGTAATACTATTCCTGTTCTGTTTTGTATTGTCTTGAACTACTATACTTTAGTATGTGATGGTCAGGATTAAGCTTCACTTTTCGATTTTACATGACTCTCCTGAGTGCGTGGCCAAAAATGACGTAGAACAGCATATTTTCATATGGTTTTTATGCCATTAACACAAAAATACCATATCACGATATATTTGTAGTCTGTATCGCACATCCCTATGTAAAACTCCAGTCTGAAGTACCACATGCAGATGTAAACACACCCAATAGGCCTATAAATGGATATAAATCCGATTGCTTAAATCAGTAGTCCTGACCCCCTTTCTGTGCGGCCCGGCAAAAAGATCCAAGGCCCAGTACCGGCCCGCGGATCTTTTTGCCGGGCCGCACAGAAAGGATGAAAAACTGATGATCGCGTTCCGCAGGGTGATTTATCTTTGAAAAACTCTTCCATGTGTGGCCCCTAGGTTGCAGTAAGACAACTCACTTGGTTGTCAACTACCACTAGACTCCATAGTCTCTTTCTCACACTTGTGTGTGTGCATCTAAGAACACAGAGGGTTAAACTCTCTACCCGAGGGCCCACCTCCCAAACTCACACGTCACCAATGTTATTGGCATTTGTATTTTCCTGCTGGACTGTCAACTTTGTTAGCACCCGATAAGTTCTAATAAAGTTGCAAATTGAGTTCCTGTATTTATTAATTTTTTTTCTTTACATATTTTTTTAATATTATATTGTATTGATGGGTTTATGTTGACTATAACACCCGCTTACTCCTTACAATTGTTCCCCATTTCATTTCTATGTTGATGTATCATATGAACACCTGCCACAACACCCCCCCTCCCCAATGTACGCACCCCCGCACCATGGAAAACTACAGCAATGTCAAAAAGGTTGGGGAGCACTGGCTTAAATCACTCCAGGAAGTGTGTGAGACGCATAAGAGAGAAGGTATAGCATCCCGTTTGGACTGCCACCACTTAATGCAGCGCCGCATGTTCTTACATCAATAGCCACTCTGCATAAGATTTCAATATCTGGCTATAATACAATGTTTTCTTAAGTAGAAAAATGAGAAACAACACAGTACCTACAGTTGTATATGAGCTGATCTGCATATTACCACACAGTAATTGGATTTCAGTCGAGCTGAACAGAGATGGCATTTGACCAAGTGTAAATACATGCGGCTAAAACCTTATACAATCCACATGCTAAACACACACTAAGTGACCAGGTGTAAATGGGCTCTGAGAAACACTGCAATCATTTATAACAAAGTGAACAGCTGAATTCAAATAAATGTGAGATGATTGGATACAACTGACACCATTGCGCGGTTTCACTTAGGGTCACGCATTCAAGAAGGGAAACCAGTGTCAGAAAATGATTTATCACTCTCCCAGAGAGTTTGCATCCAAAAATAGTACAGTCAGACTGGGAGTTAGAAGGGCGATATAAGAAAATAGTGAGCTGAGCAGTCAGATCAGGTAAAGTCCTACAGGCACCACAAAAATCTTTCACTTTAAACCGTTTCCTAACCTGTATTATACAACAGAAGAGTATTTTAGCCACAGGATCAAAGCCCAAGTTCTGCCCAAGTTATCACTGTTAGCGAACCAGACGTACCAGACAAATGCCCAGAGACTTCTGTATAATGCAGCCGTTTAAAGAGTTGTGTTTGATTCGCTGTGAAAAAGTGCATTAATTATTCATCCCTGGTCTGTCGCTCTTAGTTAGTAATAAAGAAAGAGACATAGAAATATTGTAATGCTATGCGCTTATTCATTTAGGCTCAGGACAGGAGTGCCCTGAGTCACTGCACTGAGGCATCCAAGCTATGCTAATGGAGCAGTGGGTTATTCACAGCGAAACCCCAAATAAAGCAAAATTATGAAATTAAATGGAAGAGCTTGAGGGGAACTGTTTATCCCAATCGCATGGTTAATCAGCTTGAATGGCTGGCAAAAAATGATCGTTGTTGCATTAACTTACATTAAAACATGTTTTTCTATTTCTCCTATGTTTTTGAAGATGTAATGTTCTGGTTCATCCATGAAGATATGCATTTCTAGACACCAGGTCTCGTCTAAATAAGAAGCTATAAAATCAGTTTTCCTTCCTTATTCAATACCACAACTCACCTTCCAACAGGTTTGAGGCTCTGAGCTCTCGGTGTTGCCCTCGCCAAAGACAAGTACCGTATATCTTCTAATAAAAGTCTGTCTCTTATTGACGCCTGTTTCCAATAAACGGCGGGTTTGAAGAGATTTTGCAACAAATAGACTCTGGTCTCCAATAGTAACCGCCATCCCCCAACTTTCACAGGCACGATTCTCAGAACTTTCACTTTCTACCTCCGTGTTTTAACAGAATTTATTCCCTAAAAGTTATGAAACGGCTTAAAACAAGCCGCTGATTTCTGAAGACAGTTATATGACTGTAAAGCACGTAATTACTTATTTCTGTCGCGATATCTAAAGGAATATGTACTAAACCACTCCCACAATAACAGCCAATCACAGACAAGTATCACCGCCGAACAGACAGAGGGATGATTTTAGTCGTGGTGTTTTATCTTCTGTCTAAATAAATGTGAAGAAGCTGCAGGACATGTTGTGCTGTAAAAACATCACCAGTCCGTCTGTGAGGAGAATAATAGTGCGTCTCCAACAAACACCTGTCTCTATTAAACGCCGGGGCGTCCCAATAATTTTTTTGGAAGATTTACGATAATGAGTCAGTTAAATTAAATGAGACTGAAATGCATTCTTTTTAAAATAGCAAATGCTAAAGTGATACTGCTAAACAGTAATAACAGAGCAAAAACATATTTGCAAAGTGCAGAGCACAGCACTTTTGTGTGTTAGTGTGTAATAGATGTATGGAGTAGTTGTTATTCCCACAAGAACTGGAACAGTAACTGAGATCTATACACAGGAGATGTGGTGCAGCTATAGTAATGCAGATTCAGGTATTCCCAAATAAATCATAACTGCACTGCATTTGACAGGAGCGCATTGTGTACACTACAGAACAAATATGGTAGATTCACATTAACCAGAGATAAAAAAAAAGAAAATGAAAAACGAATCTGGGTTTGTCTGAGTGTTTATATACCAATTAAGGTTTAAAAAATCACTACAGGGGAATGGGGTAGTTATTAAAATTAATATTTGCCCTTTCATCACTTATGTGCTTGTAACTATTTTTTTGCACACGCAAATAAAATAAAAATTCAATGATGAAAATTGCATACTGTCCAAATATATATGACTAGGTGGATTGTGGCAAAGCTACATCCACATTAATGTTTATTTTATATTTTAATGGTTTCTATTATATATTATTTATTTATTATACATTTATATATATGCCAAGCATGGAAAAAATAAGTCTTCGTTCAATTTAAGTATAATATGAAAAATAGGCACAAATGGTTGTTAATTGACTAAAACTAATAACTTCTGATTTATTATTATTATCATTAGTAGTAGTAGTAGTAGTAGTAGTAGTAGTAGTAATAGTAGTAGTAGTAGTATTGTTGATTATGAGGAGACATGTACATAGCTCATTCAAAAACATTTTTAAAGTTGAAGGGAGCAAAATCATAATTTCTGCCTGTAGCGTTTTTCCTTTTAAGGCAGAAAGTATTAAAGCAGTAATTTTGATGACCCACCTGTATCGTTCTATAGAAAAAAATCACAAGGGTGTTAAGTGCCCTTACTGATTCACTCCAAATACATAACACTAAAAGCACTAATTGCCGGGTGCATTAGGCTAATCAGGCACTGCAGAAGTCCCTTGTGAAAATGTGATGCATTTGGCATCTTTGAATAAAGTTGAGCTGAGCTTAGTGCCTCTCCAATCACTGACCACTTATCTGACAATGTTAAACTGCAGACACACATGACGTCTAATTTACTTTGAGACCAAAATACACAGAGAGAAATCCTAAATGGAAATGTACTTTAGCATTGTATTCATTCATTCGTTTTCCAAACCGCTTATACTTTTTGGGCCACGGGGAAGCTGGAGCCAATCAGAGCTGGATATGGGCACAAAGCAGGGTTCATCTTGGACATGAGGGCAACCAATCACAGGGCAACAAGAGACAGACACTCACACACACACACACACACACACACCTATGGGCAATGTATAATAGCCAGTCAAAATAAACCACAGACCTTTAGACAGTGGGAGGAACCCGGAGAACCTGGAGGAAACCCAGAACTAAAAGTCTACCTTATTCGAGAAGAGTCAAGAGAATGGTTTCCAACATGGTTGTAACAATGTATTGATCTGTATCAATGCATTGACCAAAATCGAGCACAATCCAATCAATTCGATCAATAAAGATTCAAGGTTCAAAGTGTTTATTGTCATAAGTACAGTAGAAAACATATTTCTCTGCACGATTCAGTTCTTCTTTTGCTGTACACAGAATGCCAGTAAGATCATTAAATAGTAATAAGTAATAATAGGACACGGTACAAGATATCTACAAGATAATGAGACACAAAACACAAAACAGGCAGTGAAGAGCAGTGCTGTGCAATCAGTAAAAACTGATGTGTCTTCATTTCACAAATAATTTCATTTCATGCAGTGTTATTCTTTGGATTATGACTTATGTATTTGAATTTGAATAACGGAATATTCAAAGGATAATCTGTTTGCATGTGCATGAAAATGCAGTAGACTGTGACCGACCCTGGTATCAAACCAAATTACACGGGTTGACCATGATCATATTGTTGGCTAAAATATTTGATGTAGGATCAAATATCCCCCCACGGGTTTATATTAGTGAATACCGTAATACATATTATTCATTATGAGTGGGACACATCAGTACCTAAATCCAGTCACAGCAATGTCCTAGCAACCTCCCTATTAACACCCTTGATTTCGGGGAGAAATAAAGACATTTTGCAGCATGTAGTGTATTCATTCAACGTCTACTATGAAAATGGTTTAAAATATGAGCATTGTGACCAGAAATCAGGTCACTTTCACAGGGAACCCACCCACACCACGCACGGCTATTCTTCACCTACAGATGGCGACACCAGCGCGCGCCACATTTCAAAAATGGTGACGGTTGATTGACAATCCGTGCGAGACTGAGTCTGAGGGAGAACACACATCGTAGAGCAAAAAAAAACCCGAGTTAAATGACGTTAAAATAATGTTTTCAGGAATAAACTGAGGGTGTTTTGCAAACGATGACGTATGTAGTGTTGGTTTCTCACAGGACGACGCTAGCGTCTGACACAAATAAGTTTTCGTGTAAAAAGATAGCTTACGGATAAATGTTGCAATAATTTAAGGTACACATTTTTTTTGTAACCGAACACAGTCTTGTCCTGTGGACCTTGTGAGGGTTTATTCATAAACTCGGTTTTGGAGGAAGTGAGAAACACGGACGGACGGCTGCTTAAAAAAATAAGGCAACTATGAGGTAGACAGTTTACCAACAAACACGAACTTAATTCATTAATGGATATGGGCATATAAACCATTTCACAGATTATCTACATACTTTAGAATTTTCCAACTGCATTATTTGTCACAGTCTAGTCATATTCTTTAAACACAAGTTGAAATAAAGTTGATCAGACCTGTTTTAATCTACATAAGAATTGGTGAATACTGGCTTTTGTCTACTTGTCATTATTCACAGTTTATGCTCTATATATTTTGATCATTTGCTGAAAGTATATCACATATAACGTGCAGTAACCGTTTTTAGGAAAATATGTATTTTTGTCTTTTATTTTAAAATGTCGCGGACTTCCAGTTGAGAATTCGCCAAATAGGTGGAACATGTGATACTTTTACGGTGTATTTAACTGACAAGACAAGGCGTGTGGGTTCTCATAAACACACACGAGTTTGTGAAAGTAGATTTAGTCACATTTTAACACAGTAAATACAGAAAAGATGGGAGAATATTGAACCGACTGCTAACTTTCCCATTACAGTGAATCAGAGAGTCTGTTAGCTAATGTTTTCTACTACAGAGCCAGACCTGCTAACACTCAAACCGAGCATTTCAGTACCTTTAAATGTCCTTCTCCTCAGGATTGTCTGTAAGAAGAGCATAGTCCTCCTTCGCTTCCAGTATTCCGTGATAGTCCGTGGAATCGACGTCTGGTAAACTTGTCCTTCACGTGCTACTGCGCGAGCTCCATCCTAAAGCACAGAGTCCATTCGAGCAGCTCAACATGCTTCCCAGACACTTTTTTTGGGTTTCAGTCAATCTCAGAGCACTGATAAAGCACGTTCACAGCCCAAGTCCCTGTCTGTAAAACGCACCACCTATAATCTACCTATTTTTACAGAAGGATCATTGCCCAATCTGTACAGAAACCATTTGCTGTTATTAACTAATGCAATGGGAAGTCACTCACTCTCTCTCTTTCCAGCTCTCTCTCTCTGACTGTGTGATTAATAAATGCAAAATGTATGCTCAAAGCCTTCGGGACTTCTGATGCCCTAGTTTTCCCCTCTCTTCCCTCTCTCCTCTCTCTCTCTCTCGAAATATAAACTTGACTATAGAGTACAACTTTATTTTTAAAGGCTTTAAAACATGTCATACTCTTCCAGCACCTCTACAGCAATTTACTCAAGACACGTGAGTTACTATGCTGCTGCAATAATAGTAACGGCATGAGATATATAGAATTTATAGAAAAAGAATAGTTGCAAATGTCACAACCATATAAGGATTGAGTTCAGTTACGCATAAACATTATTTTAGCACACTACAGGCATGTAAAAGGCAAGTCTTCCCCTGCAAGACTGTCAGCTTTCATGGGACGTTGTGAATTGCATGTAAGAGTGAATAAATAAACTGCATTACACAACGCCCCAGGACAGAGAATGCACATTTTCTAACACCACAATCCATTATCTAGCAACTCATGAATATGAATAGGATACGAATAAATAAAATCATCACGTATGAGTGACCCAAAATTGACACAGCACAAAGTATGATAAACAATATCCATATAATTGGTGTTTAATCGTGGATGCCTCCTTCCACTGAATATAAATCTACATGCCATGTAGCAATGGTAGAACTGGTGAGGGGAATCAGGTGCCTATGGAGTGGTGTATCTCAGGAGTTATATGAGAGCAGAGTTACCACATCAGAATTGTGTTTTGTTGGCTCTGTGAATTGTTGCAAGCCTTCCTATTTCTGTGGACAATCCAATTATAGCATGGGAACACTGGAGAATGCCTCAGCAGTTTAGGGAATCACAGATTTGCAGGTTTGTGTGAGTCCAGAGACGTGCTTTGTCCTCATTTTCCAAATACTGTCCTCTATGAACCATTTGAAGTATTCCCTTATTCTAACTGTTAGAATCTGTCTAGAATCTAACACTTAGTAGCCCATTTGAAGTATTCCCTTATTCTAACACTTAGTAGCCCATTTGAAGTATTTGAGATGTGTAGACTGAAGGGCTTTCATTGTGTTTTTTTCATTATAACTAGGTTTTTTAAATACTGTACTGAAGTTGAAATTACAGCTATGAAATACGCTATTCCATCTGATTTCATGGATTATACAGTGCCCTCCATAATTATTGTTACCCCTGGTTAAGATGTGTTAAAAGCCTTCAAATAAATTCAGTTTTTATTGCAGAAACATACTCTCACACTGAAAATTAGAAAAATGTAACCTTCAACTCAAAAAAAGCCCTGACTAAGAAATAATTATTTTTCATAAAATCACCTGTTCCACAATTATTGACACCCCTAACAATTCCTAGGAAATAAATGTAATTGAAGTATTTCTGTCATTTCTACAGTAGTTTACAAAGTTGATCAGAGTATCTAGGAACATTTAATTAGTAATTAATTCTGTCTCCCTGGGGTATAAATATGATGTGACACAGAGGCAATTTCTCTTATCCACTCTTCAACATGGGAAAGACAAAGGAAAACACCATTCAAGTACGGCACATGTGTGTCGACCTTCACAAGTCAGACAATGGCGACAACAAAATAGCCACTCGCCTGCACCTGCTCATATCTATTGCCAGAGGATCATTAAAAAGATCATTAAGTTTAAAACAACTGGAACAGTGGTAAACAAGCCTGGACGAAGACACAAGGTTATTTTGTAACCACACACAGTGAGGAGGATGGTAAGAGAAATAAAAAGTTCTCCAAAGCTTACTGTTAAAGAATTGCAACAAATTGTAGCATCTTGGGGTCACAAAGTCTCCAAACCCACCATCAGGTGTGGTCTACATGCCAACACGCTGTTTGGGAGGCAGGCACAGAATAAAACCTTTTCTCACTCACAATCATAAACACAAACGTCAGGAGTTCGCTAAGCAGTACTGGGGCTTAAACTGGGACCGTGTGCTTTGGTCAGATTAGACCAAGACTGAGCTTTTTGCCAACAAACACTAAGTGGGTCTGGTGGAACAGCATGCAGAAAAGCACCTCATGCCCACTGTGAAGTATGGGGGAGGATCGGTGATGTTCTGGGCCTATGTCACATGGCCCTGGGCTAAGACGCGTCACCTCCCCGCTCTAATGATGGAGAACAGACTCTGCCAGGTTTCAGCACCTGAGACAGCGACTTTGCTCTGTTCAGGGAGAACTGCACTGTACAGGAGCGGAGCACATGAGTCCCCACGGGAAAACGCACCTGCACCCTCGGCTGGTATCGGATTACTTCCAATCAAAGCCGAGGATGACGGCTTTTTAAGGCGACATCGCGGAGGCTCACATGCTCAAAGTTATGCTCGCTGTTCTGGTTTGCCAGTGTCCTGAGCAGACTATCTGTGTGTTTTTTCTCCTTTAACGTTCCTTTCTGTTATGACCCTCTCTAACATTCTCTTTACTGTATGCTGACTCCCACGTCCCGTATTCCTGAGCAGACAAGGGTGATTTCTACCCATAACCGAACGAGACCACAGCTCGGATCTCAAGTTCAAGCTCCTCCCCTGTTTCCCCTCCTTAAAAATTCTTGTAAATATTGTAAATAAAACTTCCCTTCTGGGTTTTCTCTTGCCAATTTCCTCGTGTTGGTGTTGTCTGTGATCGATCCTGTTCACGGCCTGTTTCTCTTCCAGACGCCCTGGGAACCTTGTTAGGGTGCATGGCATCATGAATGCTTTGATAGAACCTAGACATTTTAAATAAAAATCTGGTGGCCTCTGCAGAAAAGCTGAAGGGTCATCACTGGGTCTTTCAGCAAGATAATGACCAGAAACATGTGGACAAAAAGAGGAGTGAGCTGAAGAGGAGAGTGCAGAGGAGAGGACCCAGGTCATGGATGATTTAGAGAGATTGTGCAAAGAGGAATGGTCGTAGCTCATTTCTGTATTCTCCATCTTGTGAAACATAATAGGAGAAAATTAGGTGCTGGCTTGTTGGCAAAAGGGGGTTGTACAAAGTACATCAGTAATTGTGGAACAGGTTACTTTTTTGAAAAATAATTACATGTATTTCTTAGTCAGGGATTTTTCCCCCTTGAAATTCACTA
>JBBIGC010066188.1:2500-10868 GCA_037576955.1 Lepidarchus adonis
CTTCTAAACGTTGGTTAGATTTAAGTGAACAATCCTAAAATCAATAAAGCAGAAGAGATAGGTGGAAGAGGAGGCTAAAGGGTAATTTCCCCCGTGAATGGGCTGCTAAAGGTCATACACTTTCCCCCTTCCCCGTTAATCAAACCACTTTCTCTCCTCAGTCTTTCCGTCTCTCTCCCTGCTTTCTAAAGACATCCACTCCAGCATCAGCCTCAACATACTACAAACGATTTAAGACGGAGTGAAAGAAAAGCAACAATGAAACTGATTAGTGTGTTTTCTTTGTGATGTATGCACTTGGTGGTTCTTCTCTTTGGTGGGTGTAGTTAGGAGCAGCGGTCAGTTAAGGCACCTGGCAAGAAATACTCTTTCGTAATAATCCATATGTAACTCTTAAAAGTGCGACTGCATTCTTCAGATCACTCGTTTATAAGAAATCCAATGCATCAGACTGAAAAAATCCAGGAACTCCATCCAATGCCATATGTGTCAGGTGGGCTGGAGATGCTAAACTGCAAGGAGGTATGACTGCGAGTGTGAATGCATTCGTCTGTGTTTGCCCTGTGAGAGAGTGGTGACCAGTCCAGGGTGTTTCCTTTAGTGTCCACCCACCACATGATGCTGGTGAGAATAAATGGCTCAGATAATGAATGAATGAGTAAATGGATGGATGGATGAATATACTTAACACTACATAACACATTTATTACCATAGAGAAAGCAATAAATGGCTATAAAAATATATAAATAAATATAAATATATATTTTTCTTAAGACTTTGTGTAACCAAGAGCAACACAGGAAACATTTAGCATGTTTGGTTTAACTAATTTTGCACTGAACAGCTGAAAAAACAGCAGTATATCATCATAATTCTACAATATAGGTCTAGTATGAATAAATTATTTAATAGCATCACAAACAGACTTTCTTAAATAGTATTTGCTAAATAGTATAGGCTTTATTAATGAGAACATTTGTAAATTCGCGAAAAAAGATACAAATCGCTAGTTATAAAATGCATATGAATAGAAAATGATGTGTGAAATATAATGTAATAATTAGATTTATGTTTTAAGTCAAAATAAGATTATAAACTTGAAATTTAGTTTACCTGCTGAGCTACACTAACACACAGTTGATCAGTTTTTGTTTAAAACATAAAACTAAAAAACGCTCTAAAGCACAGTAATGATAAATATCATCGTACTGCACATCTCTGATTTATGTGATTATATTTTATTAATGGAATATATACTTTTGATTCCAGTAAGCTAAAAGCTGTTACCTTGACTACTTACTGTCCCCTTGGTTAGTACCTGGCATTGAAACGTCATGTTTGTGGATCTGTACTGGTCCTGTAGCTGAGGGGAATCCTCAGGGTATTTCAGAGTGAATATATTGGTGAATCGATTATTCTTGCTTGGCTTTGTGTATTCTCCTGCCTGCTACTCAGTACTTCTTGGACACTTTTCACTCAAGTAATTATACACTGACATAGAAAACATTACTTTAACACTGATCTGTCTCTGGCCACCTTCATGATCCGATCACCACAAACTTATCAATGTGGGGCTTAAACCCAATCTATTTTTTTTGGATGGTCCAACCCCAATTCAGAAAAACTTTGTGTAAAATATATACAAAATAAAGACTAATGGGTTTGTAAAACCTTATTTTATTCACAGTAGAACATAGAAAGCATGTTAAATGTTGAAAGTAAGACATATTATATTAAATTACATAATAAATATTAGCTCATAATGAATCTGACGCCATCAACACATTTCTAAAAAGTTAAGACATGACAACGAAGGGCTGCAAAGGAAATTTTAGTAAAAAGAAACCGATAGAGGAACATTTAGCAAGTAATTACATTAAAAGATCATCCAAGTGTGGTAGAATCTCTGAAAAGTAATGATGGGCAAAGGTTCAAGACCTAGGATTGTTGAGCAGCTAAAATTCTAAATTAGACAAGAATGGGACCAAGTTTCTTCTCCCAGAGTCCAGCAGTTGGTCTCCTCATTTCCTATACTGTACATTTACAGAATGTTGTTAAAAGAAGAAGGGATGCTTCACAGTGGTAAGCAAGGCCCTGTCCCATTTTTTAAAAAACATATTGCTGCCATTAAATTATTTTCTTTTTTAAATAAATGGTAAATCTACTCAATTTAAACTGTTGATTTGTTTACTATGTTCTATTGTGACTAAAATATTGGAACTTTTTTGGAATTGCTGTCATATTTATGTATAGTTCTATGAAAGTAAAGCATTATTTGCTTAAGATGTTTTTTACTTGTGATTATAAACCACCTAAACCAGTGGTGCTCAATACTTCGATTGCGAGCTACCGGTCGATCACAAAAGGCATCGCTAGTCAATCATGGAGCTCTGCCTATCAAAATAAACTACCGCGCACGTGAGACCACGCATTAAACACAAGTGAACCACGAGCCACAGAAAACACTGGGATGGATGATTGGCTCCATCTGTACTGCACTGTGGCGTTTGGAGCTGATTGACATACAGAACAGCCAATCCAGCGTCATCTGTTGTAACAAGCGTCACCGCGCATGCTCGGTCAACCACGAGTGCGAGTGCAAATCTTCAGACAAGCAGTCACCTAGTTAGTGGCTAACGGTTTATTTACTTCTAAAGAATAAATGTCATACTGTAAATGTACATCACTGCATTGAGCCAAACATGTTCATGCTGCTATGCAAGGTAATCAGTATATATTTTAAATATAAAGTATTCTCTCTCTCTCTCTCTCTCTCTCTCTGTGTGTGTGTCAAAACTCATTTTGACTTGGTCAATTTAAAAGTAGCTTGCAAGCCAAAAAAGTTTGAGCACCCCTGACCTAAACAGTACAGACGACTGAGTTACAAATCATGAGCAACAAATACACTTTGAATGAAAAACAAAAATGGATAGAAATCGCCTTGACTCAGAGCTCAGTGACTCAAAATGCCTTGAAACAGGTCTAGTGGCAAAACAAGGTACAAGTGGGTCTTTGTTGACAAACCAATTTAAGGTTCTGTGTTGGACGTGTCAAAACCATGGCTGGACCCTCACAGGTATGACAACACACCATGTTCTGTTTCCAGACCTCTTCTGATGAGTGTGTCATAACACTAGAAACGTCTGCCATGGTTTTTAGATGGACAAGAAAAGAATTTGGCGGCTGCTCAGTTTGAAGCCTTTTCTGGAATTGTCCTTTGCCTTTGATTCCCTGAAGCGATAATAATCATAAATGTTTCACGCGGTCACTGCACTGGACACAGTCTACTGCTGGACCTCATTCGGGCCAAAAACCATTAGCATAGCCGCCCTGCTGCTATGCAGGCATTCGTTAATGAAATGTCGATATGTCCAACCGTCCACTCTAATCAGAGGCTAATTGAGGATGTGATAGATGGGCAGAGACAGTTTAGCGCCTGCAGAGTACGGAGGCTTACCTTTCTTTTATTGAAAACAGAGCAGCGGAATTGAGCGGAGCGCTTTAGATTAGACGATTAGCCTTTTACCTCCAGTTTGTTGACCTGCTGTCAGGAGGACGGCCTTCAGCTTCCGGGTTCCATTCTCATCAGCCTGGTTCAGCCTTCCTTCCTACTCCACACCTACTGATTATCTAATGAATGGGCTTGTAATTGCAATCAGGTCGAGAAAATGCAGTGTTCTCTGCACAAGTGAATAGGCAAATAAACAGATGGGCTTTCTGTGAAATCAACATCATTTTAGGAAATCTTCAACAGCCAGTGATTGTAGAAAGCGGTGGAGGAGGCGACATTGAGATGGTGCAGAAGCGACGGCTAGATCCACTGCTCTGGGAACACATTTGATTGTGGTCATTAGGAGCTGCATGGTGGTAATGAAGCAGGAAAGGTTAGTGACCGCAGGATCTGTTAATTGGTGCACAAGTTGGTAATGAGGAGTAGAGTCTGCAAATGTCAGATACAGACGGGCCAGTCCAACTGAGGGGAAATGTCAGGACATGTGTGAAAGGAAGATGCAGGAGAACCATGTCACCACAATGCGAGTGGCCGGCTTCTGGGTTAATTTTCGCCGGGTAATTAGTGCGGCTCTCATGTTAACACCAATCTTCCTCTATGAATATGATTACTGAGGTTGCGTAAGAGTGCCATCATGCATGAGCATCAAGTAAGCTTTAGGGATTTGTGGGTGGCCATTAGAAATACATAAACTTCTCACAGTGATACTTTTCATCAGAACAGCTGCAATATACAAAGAAATGCTCCAATAAAAGTTTCCAGCCAGTACAATTCACAGATTAAGACTCAATCAATTGAAGGCATTTTGCAGCTTTATCGCTTCCACACTTTAACACATTTAATTGTTTTTTGGAACACGCTTTTGCACTAAACTGAATTATAACTGCAGTGTCTGATTTCCACTGTGCTTAAACAGATGCATATAAATGTACTATAAATTCTCTTGCATTAAAAAAAAATAAAATTAATATATATAAATAAATAATATTTTAATTTTAATTTTTTGTTAATGCAAGAGTAAATTTATAGTACATTTATATGCATATATATATATATATATATATATAATATATTGTACACACAATACCAGCAATGATTAAATTATGCTACCTAATTTGGCAATTCAACAAAATTTTTGCTAAAGGTCTGTATGTTTATGTACCAATAACAGATACGGTTTATCTGCCAAGAAGTGTGAGGAAATTTCCAAACAGTTATTTACACAAACACAAATAAACATAACTTTAGGCTACAAGACAAACTTTACAACAGTTTTTCATGCAGAAACAACAACAATTCTTTTTAAATAGCCATGACATGACCACAATGCATTTTGACAATGTCAGCCAAATTTCCTTATGATTTTATTGAATGAAACTAATTAACATTTTAGAGTTAGAAGGTGTTTAGGGTGAAATAAAAGGAGGTGACAGGTGTCTAGGAAATGCTCTACCACATCACCCTTGGTGTCAAACATGTCAAATATACATAAAACACTGACGAATTATTTAAATGTTCCTGCATAACTTGACCACTGATATGCCATAATAATAAGATAAGGTGGCACTGTTTTATAATAACTATGTTACAGATAATTAACAAAGTGGGAAACAGAATGGAGTAACATAACAGATGTTATGAGGTCAGACGACACTTGTATCCTGAGACACAGGGGTAAATATACCACAAAATTATTATAAACACCTGGACTGGGATGGAGACAAATAGAACACAGGTGGAACGAGGCTAAGGTGGCGCTAGATAAGGGTACGAGTCAAGGAAAATAAACATGATCACATTGAACAGAGAACATGTAACAGAACCTTGCAATAACATGATCATTATTCATACTCATTCATAGTCAAAATTAATTTTTTTAACCAATATTTAATCCTTAAACTTACATTTTTGTTGTTTATTAACATATATTACCTGCTTTGTTTGAGCCATTATGCACATCCACACATGTGTCATCACTTTAAATAAAACAGATTCTCCCACTCACACCTGATTGGCTGCTTCGATTGAGGTTGAGACGTGTTCAAGCCTTAAGCCGGTTGTTTTTTTTGACATTCTGAAATGCATTAGCGGGGATGCAGCCTGCAACACCCACGCCAAATCCAACCAGGACAACAAGGGGAAAAGGATTCAAACCACGCAGGGATAACAGCACAGTAATCACTGCTTTGGCTTCACATAGCCATCCAAACCAGGAGAGGAAACGAGACATCAGAGAAAGTGTTCAGCCCTTTTGGTGGCGTCTGCATTTTGAGTTATTTGCATTTAGTCATATGAAGAAAGAACAGCTGAACAATATCTGGAGGAAAATACCAGAGAGTATTCAAGTGCTACAAAGGGTTCACGTCTATCGTTACATTACACCTCATGCAAGCAATCTGTCTTTATATGTCTGTTTATGTTGCATGACCTTAAAAGACAGGAGTTTACCCACCGACTACCTACACTCATTTTATCAGCTCCATTTACTGTTCCATTTTTTTTTTTTTGTAGTTTGTGATTACAGACTGGAGGCCATCTGTTTCACTACATCACTTCTCAGGTCCTTCAGCCATGTTCATGAGTGGTCAGAAACCCCACATAAAAAAAAAAAAAATAAATAAAAAAAAAGACACCCCACATAAACACAGTAAACTCTTATTTGGTTGTGGATCATTCTCAGCATTGCAGTCGGTGGGGGGTTGTGAGTATGTAGGTAAAAAGTAAGAGCACCCCTCTCCCTATACATAGTACTAATGTTGTGATTGTTGATGTTCTTCAAAGAGAGGTCAGGTCACTGAAATAAATTTCAAACGTTTTATTAAAGACAGAGAGAAAATTAGAGTTAAAAGTGGGGCAGTGGAGACCTAGTGGTTAGGACTTTGCCCCTGAGATCTGCAGGTTCAGGTCCCATCCTGGGCACCACTGAGGTAACCCTTACCCATCACATGATGGGTTAAATGCTGTGGTGTGTTCACAATGACATAAAACCACTTTCATTTCACTTAAAAGTTTGTGGTGAGAAAGAGAGTCAGGAGAAAAGAAGGACATGGAACGGAGACATCCAATGGGTTTTGAAGTCTGAGCACACAAACTGACCAGTTTTTTTTTAATTCAGGATTTGATGGGCATTTGCGATCCATCAAAATCGGTCTCAACCAGTTTTACTATTTTGTGTGTCAGTGCCACAGAGTCTGAATGACTCAGAAGTTTTGAAGCACAAATCACGAGATGACGTTCTGTTTAAGTGACGAGTGTTCTTGTCCTTGGTGGCAGGTCCATCAGGAGTTCTGTTTAAGATAAGGAGGCTTTGGAGACTTTGAGGAATACAGCTTACAGAGAGTCAGCTTTAAATTTTCTCCTTATAAGTCTTGTGACCCCAGATTTACCAGTTTTCTGATATATTTGTATTATATTCATTCATTCGTTTTCCCAACCAGATTATCAACCAGATGCCCAACCCACCGCAGGAGAACACAGACAGACATCCAGCCACACACACATACATGTATATAGTAGCCGGTCAACATAAACCACAAGCCTCTGAGAAGGAAGCAGGAACAGGAAATCAGGGAGGAAACTGGAGCAACTGGAGGAAAGCCACACAAACACAGGGAAAGCTTGTACACTCCACACAGACAGGAAGGTACCTGTGGCCAACCTGGGGCTGAATTTCATGCTGTGGGGCAACAGCACTGCACCACCGTGCCACCCTATGCACAATGGCAGTAAAAAATAAGTGCACCATTTGAAATTTCATTGTTTTCTGCATTAATTTGTCATAAAGGTTCTTGACAAATGTAATGTGCCTAAAATAATAACACAAAAAACAGCTGCTTTTATGTCTTTATTGAAAACAACCATAAACAACATATATTGCTAAAGGAAAATGTACATGAACCCTTGAGTTAATGAACTCAAAAAGCTAATTGGAGTCAGGTGTTAGCATACCTGGAAAATTAGTTTGGAGGTGTGAACTATGCTACTTTGAGTAATTAAAATAACACTCAAATGTTATGCGCTTGCTCCATACAAGAAGAATATGCTTATGTCAATTTAAATGAATTCAGTTTTATTTATATTGCACTTTTAACAGTTGACGTTGTCGCAAAGAAGCTTTACAGCGTTCTGATCCGCGCCCCTGATGAGCAAGTCTAAGGCAACAGAGGTCAAGGGAAAACTCCCTGAACTGGAGGAAGATTTAGAAGGGGAACCCATTGTCTTCTGCTCAATACTGAGATGTGTTAAAAGCCTCTCACACTGAAATCTCACACTGAAAATTTAAGGGAATTCTGACTTTAAAGAGGTAAATTAAATAAAAAAAATAAAATCACTTTTGCCACAATTGTTGGCACTCCTAACAATCCTTATAAAATAAATGTAATCAAAGCATTTTGGAATTTCTAATTTGCTTTGAAGTTGATCAGAGTAAATAGGAAAGTTTCAATAGTAATTAATGACTTTCTGGTTCCCTGGGATATAAATATGATATAACACAGAGTCCTGTTGCTCTTAGCCACTCTTCAGCATGGGTAAGACAAGAAAACATGCCGTTTAGATCAGGCAGATGTGTGTTACCCTTCATAATTCAGGTAATGACTACAAAAAAATATCTATTTGCCTAAAACGGCATGTAACTACAGTCAAAGGAATAAAAAATAAGTTTTAAACAATTGGAGCAATGACAAAGAAGTCTGGACGAGGACCCAAGTTCATCTCATCATGCACAGTGAGGAGAAAGAGAAGTAAAAAATTCTCCAAAGCTCACTGTTAGAGATCTCCATCAAAGAGTGGTATCTTGGGGTTACAGTCGCTATAAATAAATACTGTTTATTGTAGTTTTTGTTGTGTTTTTGTAA
>JBBIGC010066219.1:0-10867 GCA_037576955.1 Lepidarchus adonis
ACAGACGTCAAGGCGACAGGTCTGTAGTCATTCAGTCCTGTGATGGTGGGTTTCTTGGGGACCGGAATAATGGTGGCTTTGATAATCATAATAATTGCTTTGATGAACAAAAGATTCAAAGTTCAAACACTGGGTTTCATTTGAGGAATTTTTCATTACATGGTGCTTTTAAGTTCTTCAACCTAGTACTAGCAGCAGCTTTGAACAGTAACCAGTTCTGCACACTTGGTGGTGCTGGGGAGCTTACTCACAATAGATGTAGTGTAGAATGCAGAGTATAGGCACCTATGAGTTTCAGGAAAATGGGAAATTATGGAAAGACATTTTTGTGGAATTTTAATGTTTTTTCTAATTTTTAAAATATTACGTAATATTTTAGATATTCATGCTACTACTTCTGATGATGATGGTAATAATGGATTTCTAAGATATCACTTGTTGCTTTATGCTGGTTTGAAATCTTTATGCAGTTCTTACACTCTTAAGCTGGTGTGGTTCCTCCACTCAGCTTTTGCGGATATATCTTTGCTCTATACATTAAAGATAATTGGTTCTTCTGTGCTAGCAGGAAGTCTGTTCATCTGGTGCTATACTTACACCAATTTAGAGTGTGCTTAGAGACTGAAACTGTTAGGATGTTAATCAAGATTCTTGTGACGAGACTTTCTCTCCTGTAATACTCTGAAACTTGTGAAGGATTTGCTAATTGGCTGAGGGGAGGAGTTAACGGAGTGTGAAACTTGCCAGGACTGGAGGCTGATGGTCTGAAACTTTTCAGAGAGTATAATGCAGTACATAAATATTTTTAGGTTCAGTTGAGTTCTTAGTGCATTTGTGAATGCCAGTGAATTTTGTAATATGTCAAAGCCAATGCTTTTATTTCAATCTGCTTATTTAGCCTATGGCAGTTCAGACCTGCCCATTTATTTTCTAAAGTGTTTTAGCTTGGGTAAATGATAAATTTGGACTCTTTTTTTTTGTGTACAAACCCCCTGAAGCTGTAAGTGAAAGTAAAATGCTCTAAAATTGTAGGGAAAGATAATTACAGTGGGAAAATAAGTTCCATTTTGAAGCCCCCTTTCTCTGTTTTGTGTTCTGCAGGGATAAGGAAGGCCTGGTGTATGCGGAGCAGGTCCTGCGAGGCCTGGGGCTGGACCCGTCGGCCGAAGACTGCGTGGCTGTCCAGCGCGTGTGTCAGATAGTTTCCACACGTGCAGCGCACCTTTGCGCAGCAACTTTGGTTGCTGTCCTGCGGCAGATAAGAGACAACAAGGCAGCAGACAGACTGCGTACTACCATCGGTGTAGACGGATCAGTTTACAAAAACCACCCACAGTGAGTGTGACTCCTCCATAAATGGGCTGTTGCTTTTTTCCCTCCTATTTCACACAACCACAGTGATTCATTAAGGCAAAAACAAATATTCCTAAACAACTGTACCACCAATTTAACCACCAAATGTTCCCAGCACAGTAGTTCTCAAGCCTTCAAGCATGTACGGTTCTCTTGGCGTAAGCTGCACATGCACTCTCCCACTCGTGAAGAATGTATACAATGTTTAAAACACCATGCAAACAAGGTTAAACTTTAAGTAAAAACACACTACATTTACATTTGCAACATTTGTCAGATGCTCTTTTCCAGAGAGATGTACATGGTGCTCGGTAGTCTACAGAGTACGGTAATTTAAAAGCCACTAGTCCATTAAAATAATACCAGAACACAAGCTACTTTTTATGTAGAAACTTTAGTTATAGTTAGTAGTTTAGTATAGTTTAGTTATAGCTGGGAAATAAAATGATAAAGATAATTATCACAAAACAACCTTTCTTGATATAAAGATATCTTGATATAAAATATAAATTGGCCCAAACCAATAGGGGTGAGCTAACGAGGATTGACTGCATTTGATTTGTATTATGATTAATAAGATTCATTTCTCTACTGTAAGAAGGTTTGTTAGTTTGGGAAATTAAGTTATGAGCGTATTGTTCTTTTTTGCAAGTGTTTTAAATCTGACATTGGGAGCAACAGACTTGAATGTGAGAACTTGCTGCTGAATTCTGAATGTGTTGTAGAGGTCTTTTTGCTTTCAAAGGGAGGCCAGCCAGGAACGAGGTGCAGTAGTTCAAATGTTAAGTGATTGGAGGAGAATCTGAGTAGCGTCAGTGATAAGGAATGGACAGATTCTCTTGATGTTGTAGAGAAGGTACCTGCATGATGAGGAAAGGTTATTTATATGGGGAGAAGATGCGAGATCCTTATGCAAAGTAAAACCGTGATCCCCTGCTTTCGTTGGTGACTGCATTCACAAAAGTGATTGCAAGGTCTGGTCTGAGGGATGTATCCTATTGGACAAAACTGTGAGGATCTGACCAGGTTTGGGAGAGTAAGAGATGGAGATAAGCACATAGCTTTACATGAAATTGTACAAATGTTGGTGGCTTTTAATTAGGCTTCTATTACCCCCTACACCACGTTCCCCATAATAACTGGTACCAGTATCAAATTTTGTGATTTGACTTGAAATGAGCCATGACCCAACACCAGTCAACACCAGAACATCAGTTCTCAACATCAGTACAATTTGCTAAACATACAACCTCCTAGTATTTTGCACAGTAAATGTATGTTCAATAAATGCTGTAGTTTGGTGTTTAACTGTAAAACTCTTGATAGTAGGTAGGGTAGACTTTCCATTTGTATAGCCATTTGTATTTAGCATAGTCAGTACAAAATGGTGTTATTTAAAAAAAAAACTCAGATTCTTGGTGTTAACAGTAAAGAAAGGAGGGAAATAAGCTGAATATCTGGTGTATTTTGTTTTGTTTGCTTGTATTTTATATGTGCAAATAACACTAAATGGGGTCCAACTGCAATGACTAATACACAGCCAGCACATCATGTTCTCCAAATGGTCTTTAGCTCATTAGCTATTGTGGTGTGATGATCTTAAATCACAACCCTAGACCAATTATTAATGAAGTGGTATGTTATGAAGCTATATACTGATTGTAAATATGATGCAAAGTCCAAGGGGCTAATTATAGAAAAAGCCTGATAGTATCATGTTGTTGGGTCAATTTGTTCTACTAATGAGAATATAAATCGCTTTATATATTAGGTTCATGCTGTTTTTGAGAGTTAGGAGTTTATCGAGACCAAGTACACATTTCACTATTTAGCTATTAAGGTTCAAGTGTTGCCAGTAGTAATATTAATATCCAATCTCTTTTAATTTTACTGTAAAATTGAAGTTTAAGACACATGAAAAGATGCCCCATTGGTTTTGCTGTCTTATTTTGCCCTCCAGAGTTAAATTTGAAGTGTTTTTTTTTTTGTTTTTTGTTTTTTTAAAGAAGTTGTCATAAGTCCAAGGGTGCACATCATGAAGCCTTTGTTTAACGGTGGGCCAGAAATTGTAAAACAATCTTCAGAAATTAAAGGCTGATTTACATCATACAGCCTATACAACCATACTGTGGTTGATGGTATACAAAGCCAATGAAGTTAACACCAGAAATGCAAAGAATAGTATACATTATATTAGAGTGCAGTATAGTTATATTATGATACAGTATGTACAATGATTATGTCGCTGCTGTATGGATAATGACCGTTTGAGAACTTTTTTTGGCAAGCTGTCCAATGGTGCAGTGTCAATGCAGCTGTATGGTGCCAGCAAATAATGTAGTCTGAATCTAGAAACCTATTACAGCAGAGAATGTTTATGTAAAATAAGGTATGTATGTCATGAATCGACACACATAGCTAACAATGCGGCTAACAATGGAGGATGTGTTGATTTATTTTCCTGGTTCTTGTTCAAATGTATTCAAAGGACACTTGGACAATATTCGAAAACAAAGCAAAGCTAAAGCAGGAAAAAGAAAAAGCCATTTACATTTTGGCCTAATTGTGGTGCAGACATCGTCATTATTTTCCTGCCTGAGTGAACATCAGGACAGTTGACTGTTGGGAAAGAATTGTACCAAGCTTCACAGATGAACAGTTTTGATGGCAAAGGCAAAAAACTTTCCCTTTTTGAACATGGTCGGGTTGTTGAACTGCATAAGCAGGATTTGAAATTGTTTTAATGACTCTGAGGGTTATGGAACAAAAAAAAGTAGAAGACCCAAACAATTTCACCAGCACTGAGCTGCAGGATCCAATTAGCTGTCCGTCAAGACACTAGACGATCCTCGACCCAAATTAAGGCCATTACTGTTACTGACTGCAGCCCCATAACCATCAGACGGCATCTGAGACTGAAGTGCTTTAAAAACAAAAAACATAGTCTCCTTGAACAACACAGAACTGAACATTTGGACTTTGCAGTAGAGCACCAAACATGGGACATTGAAAGGTGGAAGAAAGTTTTATTCTCTGATAAGAAAAAAATGTAACCTTGATGGACGTGAGGGTTTCCAACGTTACTGGCATGACAAGCAGATCCAACCTGAGATGTTTTCTACACGCCACAGTGAAGGGGGCACCATAATGGCCTGGGTGCTTTTTCCCTCGTCTGTGTGGTAACGACTGGGTTTTTCAACAAGACAACGCTACAGTACACAATACCTGCATGATAAGGGACTTCTTCCAGGAGAATAACTCTTTTGGACCATCCCTGCATTCCCTAGATGCCAAGGGAAGTTTACAAACATAGACAACAGACAATAGATGCCTTTCGAGCAGCGAAATGTTCCCACTCACCTCATGGAAACACTTGCATCAAGCATGAAGTGATCAACAATAACAGTTGAGCTACTCATCACTGAGTTCATGTTTGAAACTTTGATTTCTGTTTACTTACTTGGTTTTTTTGGAGGTGTGGTCCTAAACTTTTGATCAGCTGTGAAATAGCCTGTTTCAGTTAAAGCGCTGTTGTCAATAAATTGCTTCTCAAAAAAGGTTTGTTCTTACTCTCATTTCTCCTTGTAGCATGTTGAAGCTCTACTTTGAACTTTGTTAAGATCCAACCATGCAACATATTTTTTTGCCATTTGTCAAGTGGTCTTAAACTTTTGATTGGGACTGTACATTTAGTGGTTTCTTAACATGGGTCCGCTTTATGGTGTTGTGCTCAAAATGGTAAAGGACAGTTCAGCTGTATAATACTTGTGGGGGTTTTAGGCATCATTCAAATTGGATCGTGATGTATATCGTATTGTTGCTCCTGCATTGTTCCATGTATCGTATTGTGAGGTTGTTGGCAACACTCAGCCCGACTGTTGTGTCATCTGCAAACTTGATTATTTGGTTGGAACCACATACAGTGAAAAGGGAGTATAAGAGAGGGCTCAGCACACAGCCTTGTGGTACACCCTTGTTCAGAGTAAGAGCTAATAGCAAGCTGGTGGGACTTTGAGAACAGCTGGGAGGAGAGTGAATAAACACATCATAGTTGTCTGCATCACTGCAAAAACACTTGCTGCTGTTGTGTGGTACACCATCAAACATGTTCTCTGGAAGTTCAAGCCACTATGTCACTTTGAGGCTGCGCTGTTGACTTCAGTCAAGTGACACAGTTCCAGTCAAATGTGCTGTAAAAATGACAATTGTTCCAAACAATTGTTGAGAAATGTAACTTTTATGAATAAACGGTTAGAGATCTTTCACTTTTTTCTCTATTCCTCTCTCATTCTCTAACTTTTTTTATTTCTGTCTGTCTGTCTGTCTCCATCCATCAACCCCCTGCTCAGATTTGCGCGCCGGCTGCATAAGATGGTGCGGCGTCTGGTCCCGGACGTTGATGTGCGTTTCCTGCGCTCAGAGGATGGCAGTGGGAAAGGCGCCGCCATGGTGACGGCAGTGGCGTACCGGCTGGCCGAGCAGCACGCGGAGCGCCAGCGGGTGTTGGACACCCTACGACTCAGCCGGGAGCAACTGCTGGAGGTGAAGAGCAGGCTGGAGGGAGAGATAAAAAGGGGCCTGGCCAGAGACACACACAACTCTGCCCCCGTCAAAATGCTGCCCACGTTCGTCCGGTCGACACCTGATGGTACAGGTGAGGAGAGTGAGTGAGGAGAGTGAGTGAGGAGAGTGAGTTGCAAGTTGTACATTCAAGATTGTGTGTGTGTGTGTGTGTGTGTGTGTGTGTGCCATTGCGCGCTCCTGTCTCAGGCTCTGGTGGTCCTGGGGTGTTTTTTATGACCCTCAGAATGTGTTGGACTGCAGGGGGTTTATTGTGGTCAGCCTCTGAGTTCTAAAACCACACGTCAAACACTTTCCACGTTCTGACAAACAATGAACAGAAAAGAACACCCACCGATCAAACATCTCAGCAGTGGTTTGGGAACCGTTACTATACAGAGAGTCCAAAGCTGAAGAGCTCTGCGCTTACACTGCCGATTATGGTCAATTTATCACAGCAACACAAAGCAAAAACAGTGTCGCTCTGCTCTTTCTTTGATGCACGTAATTATAATGAGTTGTTTTGTACAAAGAAACGTTTATTCTCTTTTTAACGCTCTCACTTCTGCACATTCAGAACCAAAGTAGATCAGAAAAGAGACGTTGAATCATCTGGAATTTTTCCAGAAGTTTTTTTGAGAGGGGGAGAGAGAGAGAGGGGGAGAGACACAGGGTCAAGATCTAAAAGAATGACCGATAATGTGAAGGTGAGCATGAAGGAACAGAATGAACAGAACTTTATTCTCCCACCTCTCTATCCATCTTGGTGCGAAGTGGAGGAAGACTAAAGTGTCTAAATGTTAAGGCTCTTTCTCTCACTTACTGCTATATATCTATCTGTCTCTGTCTGTCTGTCTCTATGTCTGTCTGTCTGTCTGTCTGTCTCTCTCTCTATCTGTCTATCTCTCTAATTCTCTAAGTCGCTCTCTAGCTGTCTCTCCCGCTATCAATCTAGCTGTCTGTTGGTCTGTCTGTCTGTCTCCCTCTTCCTTTGTATTTCTTTTGCTCTCTCTCTTGGTCTATCTTTTAATCTCTCTTTCTTTCAGTCTGTTTCTCTTATCTCTCTTGGGGGACTTTTCCCATCCCCCAGGTCTATTTATCTCTCACTCTCTTTAACTCTTCCTCTTGGTCCCTTTCAGGTCAGTTTAATGGGGCTTTTTTACATTAATCTAACAAGATGTTCTGTTGCCACGGCAATAAACATAAACCTCATTTACCAATAGCCAATAGAATCAATAAAGAAAAAAAAGCTCTTTCCTCACTACATATATACATGCACTTGCATTCAGGTGGGCTTTAATGGATGCGGGCCTGGAAAACCATAACCCTCTTTTCTTTAATGAGGGATGAGTGGGAGCCAGTGTGCAGAAAGTGGACCGAAGATTTTTGTATAAAAGCTCTACCAGGAGCCCTTATGAAAATGAGGCTTACATCAGGCTGCTCTTCTTTTAGCACAAAGCTCTACAGCTTTTCCTTTGTCTCTTCATCTCTACACTGTCCAGTGATGGCCTGCTTGCTGAACGATGGACGTGGACTGAATGGAATTAAACAAGATCATGTGACCTTAACTTGGTCTTAAACTTAGCACATATTGTTTCATAATAGTTCATTAAAACAGACTATTGAATACGGTCCGGCCTAACGTCCAGCTAGCAATTACAGATCAGTCACAGGCGCCTGCAAGCGCAGCTAAAATGGAAGTGTTCCAATTTCAGACTTCAAAGTTCACAGTGGATGGAGCCAGACGTCACGAGCTGACTCATCATCTCCAGGTGTCTTCTGAGTGTTTCTATGGAATGTCCATGATGGTAAAAATGAGATTATAGGACCATCAGGCAGTGTCCAGGACCATTTCATGGAAGAACTTTGTGAAATATGATTATTTGTTCATGGATTGATCAAAACTAGCTATGTTGTTTAATAACAAGATCCAACTAAAGCCTTTTCAACCAAGAGGTAACTATGGCTGCTCTTTTAATATAAGAATGTGGAGGAGTGTGTTTGTATAAAGGAGTCAATAATGAACAAGTCATTTTTCATTTCAATTTAGAGACACCCTGCTATATTCCACTCCTGCGAGGGGGTGGGATTGGCCTAAAACAGGTCAGGTGTATTTATATGGCACCTTTTACACAGAGGTAATTAACTGTGTTTTACAGAACAAGAAAAAGAAGCAAAGAAGAAGTAAATATTAAGAATAAAATCTAATAACAAGCAATGAAATATCCAAAATAAAACACAGCCCGACAATACAGAATGTAACGTGATAAAAGTAAATTAATTGATAAAAGCATGGGCTATGAAAAAATAAGGCAACAGAGGCAACTTGCAAGAGTTGAGGCAGATCTGATCTTTATGGGGAGCTGGTTCCACCTGTTACTAAATGCCATTTCACCCGGTTTGGTTTCAGATGTGGGCACCAAGGCAAATTATAACACAGTTTCCAAGCCATTCAGTGATTTCTAAACAATGGGTAAGACTTCGATCTCCATTCTGTTGTGCATTAGAAGCCAGTGTAGGCATTTCAGGACTGGAGTAATGTGCTGCCTCTTCTTGGGTTTGTTGGAATTCTAAGAGAAGCGTTTGGACTAAGCTGTAACTGCCTGATGGTCTGGTGAGGCCAGTGAGTAGAGCATTGCAGTAGTCAACACTGCAGTGTAGGCATACATTCTCTCCAAGTCCTGAACTTCTCTAATGTTAGCTTCTTGAAATTCCAGAATGCTGATGTAGTTGAAACTGAAACTGAGTTTTTTTTTGCTTGAGTTGTGGTCTTCACAGCCGTAGACTCAAGAAGTTTTCTTCATTGTAACCGAATAGAACTGTTTCTGCCTTTTCTATATTTGACTGAAGGAAAAGTAGCTGCATCCACCCATTTACATAGGTTCTTTGAGTTTGGACCAGACGAACTGGGCTCCACATGCATCACTGAATTTTTCGGTTACTAGTTGGCCTTCCTTGGGTCACTTTTGGTAGGTACTGTCTAATGCAGATCTAGAACACTCCAGGAGACCTGCTGTTCTGGAGATGGTCTTCTAGCCTTCACAAAATGACATTTGTCAAAGTTACTCAGATCCTTATTTTCCTGCTTGACCACAGACGGGTTCTATTGCAGTAAAATAACTAGTCAATGATATTCCCTACACCTTTCTATAGAGTTTATATTACTGGTTGATGTATATTTACATATAACTAGATTAGACACATTCTGCTTCATTTTTCCTCGCATATAATTAAAAAATCCCAAGTGTCTTCACAATGTAAAAAAATGTAGTTTGATCTGACCGTCCTGTTGAACTAAACGCCTTTAGAACTAGATTCTTTGAAGCACAGTATGTTGGTAATGTTGGTAGCACACTGAGGAAAATTCCTAACAGTGTATAAAGTTGACTTAACATGAAAACCATGTGCAGGAGAAACACTAGAGGAGGCCATCTCTGAAGGGCTGCTGGCTTTCAAAGCTTTGAATGGTGTTGTGTAGCTGTGGAGTGCACCTGCATTACCCAGGTCTCTTCATTTCTTCATGCAATGCTTCGTTCCATTTATCAGCAAAGAAGCGAGAAATAAATAGAAATGAAAGGAAACGAGCCAGATGATCACAATAGATGGAAAAGGGTTATGTATTGCGTATATTTCTGAAACTGGGCTGTATTTTGCCTCCTTTCCTACCCTGAAAACAGGAGCACAGTCTACTCTCACCACAGGTTGGGTGCAACATAATGAAAGGGAAGTAATGGTATTGTGAGCATGCTGAAAATGTGATGTATCTCACTGTATATCAAAGAATTGCAGGAAAACCAGTGACAGCCATCCATGCTCTAAAAGAGCTCAGTTGGCCATGCTCTGTATAGGTAGAACATCCTCCAGTGATGCTAGCCATGGCAGGTGTCTAACAGTCTAATGTGTCAGTTAGTAATGTTCTCCTCCAAGCATGTTGAGTTATCCAGCAGCATTGCTTTAATTGGAGTTTGGATGAATATGATGGAGCTTCACATGAGGGAACATGTAGTCACCTTCAGTCTTCTAGTGTTAGCTTTTTTTAAAAGCTTAATGCAACGAAATTGACCTTAACCTTCACCCACTGCACACAATTGTCCTGGTTTATTCCACCCTTGCCTTTGAAAGTCAAGTGAACTCCTCATTTACTTCAGCTTTTCTCCACCTCAGTTCTGCACTCGGTTCTAATGATGCTGAAATGCTTATTCATGCCATTCTCACGTCTCGACCAGATCAAAGCCATCCTGTGTTTGTAGGTCTTTCAGTTGCTTGGCTGCTGTACATTCAGATATCTGCTTTCAGAGTTCTCATCCATACTGTCCTCCATAACCTTCCCCGGCTCTGTTCCGTACCACATACAGTATAAATACTGTTTATGTTCAAAGCACCTGGCTCCTCTTTAACTTGCAGAATTACTCCAGCCATACTCAGTCTTACAAACATCTTTTTTGCTTGCTGCCTGTGTTGAGGTTTAAACATCATGATCCCAGAGTGTTTAGGTTTGTGGAATCCCAAGCTATGAAACTCCCTTCCTTTCAGTTCAGTTTTCCCCTCTGTAAAGCTGACCTGGTCTGTGAAAGGTGCTATTAAAATTAACAAGTTGGTTTTTGGTGGTGATTGTGTTCTTGGAAGAGGTGTTGGCGTTCTTAAGGGTGGTGGTTGTGTTTGTGTTTTTGGGTGTGATGGTTGCATTGGTGTTTTTGGGGGTGGTGGTTGTGTTTGTATTCTTGGGGATTGCGTTTGTGTTCTCGGAGGTTATGTTTGCGTTAGTGTTCTTGGTGATGGTGTTTGCGTTGGTCTTCTAGGGGATGATGGTGTTCTTGGTGATGGTGTTTGTGTTGGTCTTCTGGGGGATGGTGGTGTTCTTGGTGATGGTGTTTGCATTGGTCTTCTGGGGGATGGTGGTGTTCTTGGTGATGGTGTTTGCGTTGGTCTTCTGGGGGATGGTGGTGTTCTTGGT
>JBBIGC010066269.1:0-10864 GCA_037576955.1 Lepidarchus adonis
CTGCTTTGCACACTCTTGGCTTCTCTCCATGAGCTTCAAGAGGTAGTCACCTGAAATGGTTTTCCAACAGTCTTGAATGAGTTCCCAAAGGTGTTTAGCACTTGTTGGCCCCTTTGCCTTCACTCTGCAGTCCAGCTCAACGCGGCACCTCATGGCAAAGAACTCTCTGAGGATCTGAAGAAGAGAATTCTTGCTCTACATAAAGATGGTCTAGGCCAGGGGTGCCTGATACGTCAATTGCGATCTACCGCAAAAGATGAGTGATGTGTGTCCTTCTTAGAGTGAGAATGAGAAGGTGTGTCCAAACTTTTGACCTGTACTGTAAGTTAAGACTGTATTTGTCCAAAAGAGAGGACATTTGAGATGCAATACAGTTAAGAGATGTAGTACAAGTCATATTAGAAAATACGCTGTTTTCATGGAGACTGAACTTTTACAGTGACATCTGTTTAATGTCAGTGTAAATGAGGTGTAGGGAAAATATTGTTTTATGAACATGGAAACCTGCTTCCACTACTCAAACCTCCATATTGTAGTGTAATATAATATAGATCACCACTATTCTTAATAATAAATAATTACAATATTCTCATAATAATGGAATGCTGTGGCACAATATCTCATAACTCTAGTAGAAACATTCCGAAATAAATATATATTTTTTTAATTTAAAAATTGTACAAGATAAGATGAGATAAAATGAGATAAAATGAGATAAGATAAGCCTTTATTGTCCCACAGGTGGGAAATTTGTTTTGTACGGAAGATGAGCAACAGGGAGGGTAACTAAAGAAAACAATAAATTCATAAAATGTTACAAGTAAGTGAGTACAAATATTTACTACCAAGTAAAGTAAAATAGTGCACAAGATAATATAAAGAGACATGTATTGAGATGTAGCTGGGTTACAGAAAAAGTGTTAGACAAGCTAAAGGAAACATTATAGATGACAAATATTGCACAGCAAAAATATAGCATGTGAGGGGATTTCACATATCAGCTGCAAGATGCAAGATGACATGGGAAGAGATACCAGTCTGCTGTTTCACAAGTTTTCACAAAATGACTATTTTAATAAACTTGCATTAAAAAGAAAAGGAAGTAAAATAATAATAATAAAAAATATTATATTCGTTTTATTTTATTTATTTATCATTCAGCCACTCTCACGTGTTGCTGTGATTTCCTGTACTGCAGTGTCTCTCCAGCAGGTGGCACAATTTCTCCAGTTCGGGAAACAACGTGCCGCCAAATAACCGAAAGCGGTCGTTTAGCTACTTCCGTGAACCGGGCACGCGTTGTTGTAAGCCGGAACTCTTATTAGCTGCGTTATTCGGGAGCTGGGCTTTAACGGCGAAGTGAAGGCTGTGTGTGAGCGGAAGCAGGAAGACGGCGGCGCGCGCAGCTGTGTGTTTGGTCGTTGAGGTGACGCGAGGGGCGCGCGCAGCTGTGTGTTTGTAATGCGGCGGTGTGAAGTAGCAGCGTTACGGTGAACGGTAAATAACGCCTCTTAAACGCCTCTTAGTCTGGATGTTTGCAGTATCTCCGCGCTGTGAGCCGCTCATCCGTCGAAGCGAAACAAGTGTAGCGGTTGTCCTTCGTCCGTTCAGCGCTGTTTATTCCCCAGCTGCGCGCGCGCTCACACGGAGGACGGAGCTGCGGGGACACCGGACAACTCCGCGAGGGGCAGGGCCTCTGTACGATTTGAGGAGAAGAAGCGCAGCTGGGTGGTTTGACAATGACGGGAAAATCTGTGAAAGACATTGACCGCTACCAGGCGGTGCTCACGTCGCTCCTCGCCTTGGAGGAGAACAAGTTCTGTGCGGACTGTCGAGCTAAAGGTGGGTGTTACAGAACTGATCACTGGGGGCGGGCGGATCGATATTATCGATACCGGGATTGTTATTGTTTCGATACTTTAGTTTCAGCTTCTCTGCATCACTCCAGTTTCATCATAGAGTAGAGATGTTTGTACAAGCCCCGCCCCTTTCACATGTAGCTCCTCCTACTAATATTTTCCTGCACTGTTTATGTAAAAAAAAGCCCAAAAAAGGGAGAAATTGTTTTGCTATATGGGGTCCTCAAATTACATCGGGGTTCCGTTCCTCATGCATGTAATGATGGAATATTTTTTATTAAACTTGAACAAGTAGCAGGATATAGCTAATACGAGTCTCTCTCATAGGCGAGTGTTGTGTGTTTCATTAGGAGCAATGCATTGTGGTCTATGTAGTGTCTGGTGTGGGTAATACGGGCGGAAATGAGGTCGAAAGAGTTGCTTTCTGGGAGTTGTAGTTCATTAGCAGGGAAAAAGTGCTGGTAAAATAAACACATGGATCACATCCACTGCAATAATGAAGTGAAACAGTTTCTGAAATTTACTGTAAAGTCTGTTTTACGCTTGGGAGCCATTTTCAAAAAAGCAACACAATTGAAAAAGAGCGAATGGCACAACGGGCGTCTCCCTCGTATAGCGCAGCATGACGCCAAGTGTATTCGCCTGCTTCACTCACCAACTAGTTCCTGTGCAAAATTTTTATGTCGTAAGCTGTATGTTTAAAAACAAAAGGCAGGAAGTGAAATATGTGCGTATATGCATCTAAGCAAGCAGAATTATAAATCTGGGTGCCATTTTGGCCAGACACCTTTGCTTTGTCAAGTGGGGCTATAACCGTAAAAGCCCCTTTTTGTTATCTGTGTTTATTTATTTATTTGTTCATGTGTTTATTATTTTGGTTTATATTTAAGCCAGGTCAGACAGTAACAAACAAGACAAAACAAACAGACATGCACAAAGAAAAAGAAACAGGGGGGAAGGAGGGAAAGAGTTGGAGAGAATGGGAAAAGTAAAGAATAGGTCCTGTTGGCAATACTGCCATTGTGTTGTCAATCCAATCACTGCGTCTGTAAAACAGAAACCAGCCTCACAAACACAGAACAAAATACAAAGCAACAGCTACATTGACTGTACAGAAATTGCATACGTACGATTAAGATACTCAACCCGTGTAGACAACCTACAATCTACGGTCAGTGCTATAACAGCCCACAGAAACCATGTGATTCTGGGTTGTACTTGTGTTTCTACCTGTATCTGTGTTTGTGTGTATGCATGGGCGTGTGTGTATGTGCCTGTGTGTGTGTGTGTGTGTGTGTTTGTAAGTGTATGGGTAGGTGTGCATGTGTGTGTGTTTGTAAGTGTATGTGTGTGTGTGTGTGTGTGTGTGTGTGTGTCTATTGTCTAGTCTATTGTGTGTCTATTTAAAAAAGACACAGTGAAAAGTAGTCACTGTGCTGTTTATTATTGCGGTGTGTACAGTTATGTCCACGTGTATATAAGGCACCAAGTGAACAGTCAGTCATTAAACTTAATATGCTGGAAGCAGGAGCCTAAGCATCTGAGACACTTTAAGGTTCAGAGCTTTTAAAAAATGGTGGGTTTTATGGAGTCTTCCAGGTCTGCAGTAGTTGGTGCCTACCAATAGTAGGAAGGACAACTTCTGAATCATGAAAACCGGGTCATGGGGACCCAAGGTTCACTGATGCATGCTGGGAGTGAAGGCCAGCCTGTCTAGAATAGCATGCTCTAGGTTTAAGGTCACCATATTGAATGCCAACCATCAGCTTGAGGGTTATAAAATCTCCCATCATTGAGCTGTGTTCGCTGAAGTGGCAGCTTTTAAAGTTGGAACTGCCTTTGTGATCCTGAACTAATGTTTCAACACTAGTACCTGACCTCACTCATGTTCTTGTGGCTGAATGCAGTCAGATCCTCACAGCATGAAAGATTAGGGGCTGTTACTGCAGAAACTGTGAGGGGACTTTCTCTTAACACCACTGATTTCAGAGGAAACCCTGATTAAGCCAGTGTCATGTACAGGCATGTACTGTAGATTCACATGGCATTTTTTGTGCATTGAGACATCCTCTGCATTTCACAACCCACATCCTGTTTGTCTACATATGAGCATTGTTGTTGTGCTGCTGTATCCATGGCCTCCACGAGTGAAAACGGAAATGAAACTAACTAGACATGTTGCTCTGCAGTGCGCATGAGCACTACAGAAGTTGAGAGAATGAGTAAAATTTCAATGTTAAAAGGTCTTTTGTGTTTTAATTATTATTTACAATTAACATGTCATATCAAAAATGTTCGATTAGGTGGTTCTCGGGATTATTGAAGTGTGTCACTTGCAGCAAAAGTTTTACAAAAGTCTCAAATTTGGCATCCTTCCAAAGAATGAAGCAGTTTGTCAATTTTCATAAAATTTGAATCTTGATGTCAGAAAATACAGGGGCTCCTCATGTTGCATCGCACTTGACAAACAGCGATTTGTGGTTACGTAATTGGCTGCTTTTTTTTACATGGCTTTTGCAAAATTAAAACAAAAGTTCGGACAGGAACTAGTTAGCGAGCTGAGCGGATGAATACAGTCCTGTCACGCAAAACACTATACGAGGGAGAAGGCGTTGTGCCATTTCCTCTTTTTCATTTGTGTTTCATTATGGCTCCCAAGTGTAAGGCAAACTCTACAGTAAAGGTCAGGAACTGTTCCACTTCATTACTACTCTGCATGTGATCCAGAAAGCAACTTCTTTTTCCACCCCTTTTCCACTCATATTACCCACCTGTTTTCCCACACTGGACCCTACATAGACCACAATGCATTGTTCCCAATGAAACATGCCACATCCCACAACAAACGCCCACAAAACGACTTGTGTTGTCTATATGCTGCTACTCGTTCAAGTTTAATAAATATATGCCATCATTACATGCTTGTGTTCCAACTTGAAGCGAAATTTGTTACAACCCAGACATAACAGACGTACAGGATCCCCTGTGTTGGTTAGTGAAGTGATTATTCTTTATTCACTAGGTTGAGCTACTCCTAGTGCTTAAGCTGTAATGAGCTTAAGTCATGTGCTTCTTAAAAGCAAACTTGCCACACAATGGTGATGGGTTTTTATGGCCACAAAACATCATGCAGCTTCTTCTCATTTATTTTGACAGAAGATGAAACATCTGTTCTGCTGTGATGCTTGTCTGTGATGCTGCTTTTATTGTGGGTGGGGTTTAGCACCGAATGCAGCGATACGTTTAAACAGAGCCGCTTAATATCCGTCAATACCCCTCAGATATCACAACAGAAATGAATAATTATGCGCGTTACACTCATATAACTTCAGAAATCATTTGCTACATCTATTTAACCCTGGCGTTTATTACAAACGGGCGTCAATAAGAGACTACTGTTAGAAGACTTACAGTATATGAATTTGTTGCACAAAAGCTGGAAAGAAATCAAATGTGGACAAACACCACAAAAATGTAACCACTGAACATTTATGATGATTTAATCCCCCCGGGATCAATAAAGTGTCTTTCTGTCTGTCATGTTAAATCATACATAAATGAAAAGGCGTCTCTGAGATTAGATCAAGGTCTTTCATGTTTGTGCTAACTTGTTAATAACCAACGATGCTAATGGGTTCAGCATAAAACAATCATAATGTTTTTACATTCAGATGGTCTGTCGTTGGTCTGTCAATCTGCTGGCTCAGCTCTGTGTCTGGCTAGGCTGAGTAAAGTCCTCTATTGGCCTGAGGGCATGGCAGGCCTTGTGCTCACTTAGGTCTAGGACATTGTGTGTACACTCCTCATGTACACAGCAGTCCTCGGGCCATGTGCACAATGACTGCAAGCATTTAGGAGAGAGTGCCAAGTACAAGCACAGCTACGTAACCAGCTGCAGTGGAGAAAAACAATTCATTACATAGTGTTAAAGCCTTAGCAAGTTTCAGATGCGTCTTATGTGAATTCAGTGTTTTTTGTTTGAGGATAGCTACAGTTAAATGGACATTCGTTTGAACATCAATCAGGCATTTAATATGGGTCATCTACTGGCCTTGTTAGAGTTGGAATGGTGATGGTGAAATTTTTATGATCATACAATTTTAAATCTGGACAATTGCATTAGTATAAATGTCTATTTTAAAAGAGAGACAAAATAACTAACATTGGTACCAAAAAAACATGTTAAAATAGGAGGAGTGCTGCTGTTAACTTCACGTTTGTTTAAATTGTACTTGATTTTTAGTAGTTTATTGCTGTCATCATTAATTACATCACACCAATATATGTCTATGCATTTTAGAGCATATTGTGATTTTGTGTGTGGGCCACACATGTACAGTCATATGAAAAGTAAATACACACTTTTGCATACAAGCAAACATTTGAACCTCTTTGAAATGGTGCCAACATATTATGCTGATTATACTCTACCAATTTTCATTTTTATTTGACAATTTTATACGGGGTGGGTGCACATATCAGTCACAAGGAAGAAAAGGTTCACCTTTAAATTTAGCACACAGAGTTTATTAAAATAGAATAAAGTGTTTCAGATTAGGTACCAATGATTAGAACCTGGCGCAGGTGGAACCTTACATCAAGGGTCTGGTATCATTATGCCGAGAAGAAATTCTCTGAGGTCTTCAGTAAAATGATTGTAGATGCCTGTGTGTCCGGCAAGTGATTTAAAGAAATCTACATGGTTTGAAATAAATCATTCTTTAAAGACTTTCATTAAAACTATGCACAAGTGCCATAGTTTTCAAATGACTGCAAATTTATCCAGAAGTGGCTGCCCAGCAAATTCACTTTCAGAAGAAATGTAGAGCCATCAAATTTTCTACTCAAAGCCCAGATTTCCATCCAATTGAAATATTGTTGAGGAATTTGAAAAAGGCAATGCATGCAAGAAAAATATATGTTTAAACATGTAGGAATTGTAGCTGTTTTTATATGAACACTTCTCATTTCAGGGGCTCAAAAGTAATTGGACAAATAAACGTAATCCTAAGTAAAATGTAACTTTTCAATATTTTGTTGAGAATCCTTTGCAGGCAATGACTACCTGAAGTCTGGAACCCTTGGACTTCACCAAACGCTGGGTTTCCTCCTTTGTGATGCTTTTCCAGGTCTTTACTGCAGATGTCCTCAGTTGTTGCTTGTTTGTGGGTGTTTCTGCTTTAAGTCATTTCTTGAGCAAGTGAAACGCTGCTCGATTGGGTTGAGATCTGGTGATTGACTCAGAAATTGCAGAAAATTCCACTTCTTTGCTTTAAAAAACTCCTGGGTTGTGTTTTGAATTTTTTCTTTGCTGAATGTGGCTGAATCTGAGCAGAAAGTAAATCCCTATACACTTCAGAATTCATCCGGCTGCTTCTGTCTTTTGTCACAACATCAATAAACACAAGTGACCCAATTCTTCTTCAAACTTTCTTCTTCCCATCATTCTGGTACAGGTTGATCTCTCCGAAGAATGCTGTTCCAGAACTGGGCTGGCTTCTTCATGAACAAAGTCAATTCTGGCCTTTCTGTTTTTGAGGCTGATTAATGGTTTGCACCCCGTGGTGAATCCTTTGTATTTACTCTCATGAAGTATCTTCTTTATGGTCGACTTAGATACTGATACACCTACTTTCTGGAGAGTGTTCTTTACTTGACTGGATGTTGTGAAGGGGTCTTTCTTCACCATGGAAAGGATTCTGTGATCATCCACCACTGTTGTCTTCCGTGGACGTTCATGGACTTCCCAAGCTCACAAGTGCACTCTTTTATTTTATTTTTTTTTCTCAGAATGTACCCAACTGTTGATTTGGCCACTCCTAACATTTCTGCTTTCTCTCTGATTTATTTTTTTAAGCCTCAGGATGGTCTGTTTCACCTCCTTCAAGAGCTCCTTAAAAGAGCAATTCCTAAACCTTTGTTCCAGTTTGGATGTTAACACAAATTACAGAGTCTGCACTTTAAGCCCATATTGATTATGTAATTGTATCCCGAATATGTTTTCGTCAACAGATAAAATAACAAAACATGTCACTGTCCAAAAATTTTTGGGCCTAACTGTATATTATGATCACTTGCTTTTCACATGGTAGTCAGAGAAGGTTCATTTTCAACCTGGTCTGACGAATAATGGATTGGGTAATAAAATATGAGTATTGATTCTAAAGCCTGTGTTTTAATTTGGATATCACTTGGTGGTGTCTGATCCAGTGGTGTTGGCAAGTCATTTCGACATCAGGAAATGGACCTCACTCAGGGTTCAGCCTAGCCAGACTTATTTGTATGCAATGGAAAATGGCAGTTTTCTGGCTTGTCTGTGAAATAAGATTTGCAGTAGTACTATATCTTCACACCTTTGCTTTGTTACTACATCACCCCACCTTTAAACCTGATTTGCAAGTCATGCTGGGAGATTCCATTCATTTTCTCCTCTCTGTTGACCATACTCTTTGATTACATCTTGTTTGCATGAGAGATATGGTGGGTGTACATAAGTAGGAATATAGCCTCCAGACTAGGGCTGTGCGATATGGACAAAAGAAACCTATCACGATTTTCTTGAACAATATTGCGATTTCGTTAGCTTCATTAAGTATACTGGCTACCTGTGGTCAAACCCATGTAGAGTGCATGGAGGAGTAGCTTCAGTAGGCATTCGTGTACTATGTGTCCTCCCAGTAAGAATAAGCCTGCTATTCTGGCTCTAATGGTGATGTATGTAGGCTTTGTGAGTAGGAAGTTGAGCTGAGCTTTTCCTGTCTCAGCTATTTTTCTCGCTGGTGGTGTTGTTTTTGCTCTTCCTCTTTTTCAGCAGTGAAGCAATCTGTGTTTGTTCGAACAATGGGAATGAATCTGACATAAGAGTAACAGTCAAGGTGTTTTGCAGCTGACCTTTCCTGCCAGAACACCTCAGCACGGAAGCTCATTTGCATTCTCTTGCTTCATGGTAGTCATGGGGATAACACCCTACAGCCTGAGGAGCTGAAGGAGGCTGTACTGAAGATGAGGAGTGGGCAGTGCTGCTTCCCCTTGTTCTTCAATGAGCAATTTAAATGCACATCTATGCAGTGGAGGGACCGGCTTGGATGTCCAAACCCCTGTCCGTGTTTGTCTGCTTAAAGGAATATGTGAATGACGCTTGTGGGGTTTAAAATAAAATTGAAAGAAATTGTGTATTTGACATTATTAAGTAATCGTTTGAGCATGCGCAAAAAATAGCAGAGTGCAGTTTTTTTATTCCAGTTCAGCAAATACATTATAGGCTCATCTTGATCAATTTTGAAGACTGAAATTGAAATATCTATGGGATGCAATTAAAAGGCAAAAATGGGCCAAATACCTAGGTATATTTATATGATTATTTTGTATATATTTTTTTAAATAACAATGTGTAGTGAAATGATTTGGAAACAATATATTCCAACTTTTAAAACAAAACAAGTTCTCCAAAAAAGCAACTTCACAGGAAAAACTTTCAAATTCATTGTTTAACCCTTTAATTTCTTTTTTTAATTGAAAAAATGTGTACAGTAGTGTGTTTGTTCCGTTTCTGATTTCTTTTTTTCTCCATGTTTGTCACACTTAAATGTTTCAGATTATTAAACAAATTTAAATATTTGTCTAAGACAACAGAAGTAAACACAAGGTGTTTTTTAAGTTTGGCAAAAAAATCCAAACCTACATGGTCCTGTGTGACCAAGTGAGGCACACTTGTCAGAGTGCCCAGACGAAAGCCACTGCTGACTAAAAAGACTGCATTTCAGAAAAAGTTCATCTTACCAACAGTAAAACATGGTGGTGGTAGTGTGATGGTCTGGGGCTGTTTTACTGCTTCAGGACCTGGAAGACTTACTGTGATATATGGAACCATGAATTCTGCTGTCTACCAAGAACAAAAGAATGTCCGGCCATCTGTTTGTGACCTCAAGCTGAAAGAACTTCTGTAGCAAGACAATGATCCAAAACACACCAACAAATCCACCTGATTGGCTGAAGAAAAACAAAATGAAGACTTTGGAGTGGCCTAGTCAAAGTCATACTGATGCTGTGGCATTGACCTTAAAAAGGTGGTTCATGCTCGAAAACCCTCAATGTGGCTGAACTACAACAATTCTGCAAAGATGAGTTTGGGCCAGAATTCCTCTACAGTGCTGTTAAAGACTCCTTGTAAGTTTCCACAAACACTTGATTTCAGTTGTTGCCAAGTTATTGGGTTTATGGAGCAATCACTTTGTTACACAGGCCCATGTAGGTTTTAAAATAAAATCCTTTACTTAAACACATTTTGTTTTTACTTGTGTTGTCTTTGACACATATTTACATTTATTTGATTATCTTAAACATTTAAGTATGACAAACATGAAAAAAACATCAGGAAGGGGCAAACACTTTTTCACACCACTCTAAGTAATCCTTTTCAACAAGTAAATTAGAGGGTTTTTGGCCTCATTTTAGAGATGTGAATGTGTACCACCAATACCTTGAAGCTAACATACAGTTCCAAATCCCATTAAGTGGGATAAAACCTTGTGAGGTTTTAAACATTAATACTGATATGTAACTGAGTGTTAATGTAAAATTATATAATCTTACCTTGCTCCCCTGTGTGGTGTTTGGTAACAGTGGCAGAGTGGTTAGGACCTTGTCTTTGAGATCGGAAGGTCGCAAGTTCCAGCCCAGGTACCACTGAGGGACACTTCAGCAAAGTACCTCCCTACTACACCATTACCCAGGCACTGCTGATAGCTGCCCTCTGCTGCAAATGTGATGGGTTAAACCAGTGGTGCTCAATACGTCGATCGCGAGCTACCGGTCGATCGCTAAGACATCGGTAGTCGATCGCGATGTCCTGCCTTTCAAAATAAACTACCACGCACGTGAGACAACGAGTGATCCATGAGCCACAGAAAACACTGCAGTACAGATGGTGCCAATCATCCATCCCCACTGTGGTGTTTGGAGTTGATTGACATACAGAACAGCCAATGAAGCGTCATCAGTTGTAA
>JBBIGC010066316.1:0-10862 GCA_037576955.1 Lepidarchus adonis
TGACCTGGCAGAACTGCGTGTAGCACTTGTGAAAGAGTGGAACGCAGCCTCAGAACAATATAAGACTAGTGAGGAGCATGAGACGTCGCTGTCAAACTGTCATTGCGACAAATTGTGGAAACACTTGCTACTGACATTGTCAATTTTTGTTATTTGGGGCTATCCCTGTTATTGTCTAAATTTTGGGAGTAATAAATATTAAACTAATGAAAATTGGTGTTTTTTCTCACACATTATTAGTAATATCAAAGGAAACTTTTACTTATTTCATTAAAATTCAGAGCAAATATTAAAAGCACTCATGTAAACAACAATATCCCTAACTTATTGTGAGTAGTTTATATTCATCGTAAACTTTTTCATATTTATAGAGGCATTTAAAATAAGGGATTGGAGAAACAGGCTTTGTACACAGGAACAAAAATGAAATAGCATTGACGCTTGGCACAACTGAACTTTTGTAATTGTAATCAGAGTGTATGTAACAAAACAAATGTCCCCTTTTTAAAACATTTAAATAAATCAGTGGGCATCTCTGTACCATATATTATTTTGCAGTACATCACTGTTTTGACATTTTTCACACCTGTATCTTGTATTACATTAAGGCAAAGCTTCTGTGTCATTTACCCTTATCATAATATTTTTTAATTGTCTAAGGGATAACTGAGACACTTCTGTGCAGGAAGCGTAATTATATATGGTTTTCTCTAAATCATTAGAATAAACCCCAGGAAACATAAATGCAGCAGTGGAAGGTGGAAAATATTAATCAGATATTACTCGACAGTGCTGTTCGTAACACAGTCGAACCTGCTGATGATGATAAAGGGGGAAAAACATTCTTTGTGTAGAAATTTATAATTTTAAGGGGTTTTTTTTAAGTAGCGGAGGCTTTAGGTTGGTCTACTCATCAGGAAATGTGCTGGAGTTCAGGGCTAATGGTGTGAAAAGACCACAGTGAGAGAAGTCTGTTTTTATCACCATCACTTCCTGTTTAAAGACAAAAGGAAAAGCTCAGCGTTCGAGCTCAAACCAACAATTCTGAAGTTCAGGGAAGTAAATTAGTAATCAACAGTGCATTTCAGTCAGTCAGGCTGTCAGCTTTCATCCTCTATTTATCTGATATTTTTATTATTATTATTTATCCACTTCTTTGTGAGCTCTATGAGTCTAATCATCTTTAGTGTTTGTCTGTTTTCTTGCCCAGTGTTTAGTGCATTGTGCTGTTGGTAGAGGAGCAGGGTTTAACGGAGGTTTAACGGAGGTGGATGGTTTAACAGCGACATTAACACACTGAGTGTAGGACGAGCAAGCTGTGGTCTGTGCATGTGTGGTGTCTTGATGTAGAGTTTGTGTTTCAGGTGTCGTCCAGTATCAGCTTTGCATCTGTCGAGCTCTGCTCATAGAATTTGTTGTATTGTGGGCAAATTTTTTCAAATAAAATTTTGGGCCGTCACCATTACTTCCTAAAAGAAAGGTAGTCTATGTTCTCCTTGTCTCTGCTTAGAAATGTCCTTACTGTGGTATTAGAAGAGTGCCATGTGTTCAGCACTAATTCTGCACCCCATTTCATTTGGCATAGATCAGTGCTTCTCAATTATTTTCTGATACGCCTCCCCTTAGGAAGAAGAAAACATTTAGAATTATAAGTACATTTCTTCAAAACATTGTATATTTAAAAATTAAAATTCAACTTAAAACAAAGAATAACATTAACATTGGTTTTAAGTTTGTAACAAAAGATTTAAGTGCATATAGTAGTACTGTAACTCTCTAAACTACTACTACTACATTTAAAGTACATGTAGTAGTACTGTAACTCTAAACTACTACTACTACATTTAAATTACATGTAGTACTGTAACTCAATACTACTACATACGTTTACTATACTACTATACTACTACTACGTTTAAAGTGCATGTAGTAGTACTGTAACTCTATACTACTACTACGTTTAAAGTGCATATAGTAGTACTGTAACTCTCTAAACTACTACATTTAAAGTGCATCAATTTACCTGAAATAAAAAAAATTCTTATTTAGACTAATAAACAATTTTTGACCGACATTTGTTTATGAAAAATAGGTTCTGCTCTGTGCTGTGTGTGCACATGCTCGGTATAAAAATCCTGCCACCTACTGTAGTGGATGTGCAATTACACCTTATTTTAGTACAGCAAAAAAACATTCCCCACACCAACAGGATCTTGCTACCGTTTGTAGTTACAGTAAATTCAAATGTTCATAAGTATTTGGTGTTTGATTACTTATACAGATCATCACATTAATTGCTAGTTTGCCTAATTGCTGTGAAATGTGATGGTGACGGCCCTAAAATGATTGCGAATTAATGCCCAGGTTCTACAAATGTGTTTTGTTATTATTGTTGTGAGTCTGAGCTTGACACAATGCTGGTAACAATCCCATTCATCCTAATGAGAATAACGCTACCGTTAGCCTTGTAGCTCCACTGCAAATTTATAAATGTCCTAAGGATTCCAAACATTTCTTTTCACTGTGGTCAGTGCAGCACTCTGGTAACGTTAACTCTCTTTTAATCCTAGAATCTTTTGCTGCCCGTTTTAATGGGTCATTTAAAAAGGCTTAATTGCACATGTTGACTGAAGGTATCACTGAAGTTCAACCTGAAGTCTATACACCTGGCTCAGGTGAATAAAATGATGTGATGCATTATGATTGGAACATGGCTGTAGGTTTAATGGGATTTTTACCAGCAGGTTGTTATGATTTGTCTAGCGTCACAAAAGTAGCTACAGAAGAAAGTTTTGTGATTGATCAGTTGTTATGACTGATTTTTTTTTTAAAGCTGTGTTGTCAGTGGCTTGTAGTAAGTGTTGTCTTGTTTTCTCTCTCATTTGTTGTAAACATGCTAACTTGGCCGCATTAATCAAGTAAGTAACATGTCTAACCTTCATCTCGTTTTTTTTCTTATCTTGCCAATGGAATCTCACTGTGATTTATATCAACTGATGGGTTTATTGTAAGAATAATGACACCGGTTTGATTAATATTGATTAATAATACTCTTTCTGATCAGTATGGTCTTAGAACAACAAATACATGACACTAATTACGAGCATGTAAAGTAGTAGATGTCTGAAGTTTATTAAAGTATTGCAGTATTTACCAGTTAAGGATCTTTATTTCAATGGTAAATTTTACATGTATTTATTTTTTTTACATTTGTAAATAGACTTTTATTTTGGTGCATCTATTCTGATTACATTTCTTCACAAGATGGCGCAAGACTTTCTCTTGCTTCACAATGGAAATTGGAAAGGAAGCCACTGGTGTTGTATTCTGTGGTTGTTCACAACCCTGTAACACACAGTAGTTTCCTCATGGCAGCAAGGAGCTGATTGGATGGCTGCCTGATCTTGTTAAAATCATTTTTCCTCGTATTCCTCCTTTAATAAGACTCTTAACTTTTTCTGGTTGATGTAAAATGATGATTTTGTATCTGTAAACACTGGGGGAATGTTTAACAGTAGAAAATGTATATATATTTATACATTTAAGTAGATTTTTATTGACAGGCAATTTTTTCAGTTGCTTTAAGTCAAGTCCTGTAACTAATACTGAATTTTATTTTGTATTTTTAACCATGAAATTCAGTCTTTAGCCGTGCGATCTGAAAAATGTACTCAGATTTGAGCTTGTGGCTCAGAACGAATAAGACAAAAAACTCTTAATGTAAGATGCAGACAAGTTAGACTTTTTTTCTTTTCTTTTTTTTTCTTTTCTTTTTTTTTACAAATATGGAATAAAATAGATTTTCAGAATTTTTAAAAATGTCTCTTCTGTATTAATACTTAGATTGACTAAATTCCATGGTGTAGTAATTTTCAGTAATGTGATTGTTCACCCTCAGCATAAGCCAATGTGAAAGCCAAGTCTAATCTGTTTCTACTTTTTCTCCTTTTTTTTCAGCAATTCAAGGCTTCAACCCTCAGCATAAAATCCAGAGTTTTGAGGAGGCACGTGGTCTGGACCGGATAAACGAGAGGATGCCACCACGCAAGGACGGGAAACAGCCGGATGGAATGGGAAACTCCATTAATGCCACCAACTCGCCTGATAAAAACGGCACCAATGCACAGGCTTAATCCCAACCATGCTTAACCCCCCACTACTCTCCATCCTCCCCCTCTCTCCCTCTCTTGCTCACACGTCTGCTTTTCTTCCCGTACTCTCTCTCTCTTCCTTTCCTGTTATTAAAGGCGATGCCCCCTTATTGAAAGCTCTCCAGGACCATTTTGAGAGAATGGCACAGTTATACCATGAGGAAGGTGTAGACAAGTCAAAAACAGTGATTCATGGTTTTTATTTATTTATTGATATAAGAAGTAAAATCTCATGTTTTGGGGAAAAAATTGAATCAATATTAATAATTATAAAATAAAATAATTACATGAGTATTCAAAGGAGATACAAAATACAGTATATAGACATAGCATTGGATTGTTGTCACCCGTTTTGGTAGAGGAGAGAAATTCATTTTGTAAATTTTAGTTGATATACGATACTGATTTCCGGCACCTTTTTTTATCAACCAGGACTCTTAGTTCCGCAGACGTTCTTTAATATTGTGTGTGCTTGGCAAGGGATCATTTGACCCAAAGTACTTAAAAAACAGTGTGTATGTTTGTGAACAGACCCAAGACGAAATCTTGGGTGTGGAGAAAAAGAAAAGCAGAAAAAAAAGCTTTCGTTCATGAAACGCTTGTGTAAAAATCGTTCCTTTCCGAAGCCGGCGGAGGCCGAGGAGAGTGCGTTACTGATTCTAGTGTTCACACATTTGTGTATGTATATTTTAAAGTGTTCTGCACTTGAATGTTTGGGTTTCATGCTGGGTTTTTGGGTTTTTTCGCTCTCTCCTTTTTTTGTTTTATGTTTAATTCTTTAGTTTCAGTCATTAGCTGAGAAGGAAACCCACACAGTCCGACACGGTTTACACATCGGTAGCGGTGTGATGCTCTGTCTGCTTGCCTGGGTGTGTGTGTCTATTAGCTGTAAGTTATTAATTAATGCAGTTTTCTTATTCTCACAGCCCCCACCCGAGTTGCACCTGCGGTAGTTATTTCACACAGGCTGTTCTTTTTATTAGCACTGTTAAAACTTTATTTTTTTCTCTTCAGGTCTGTAGTTTAGGGTAAAAACAAAAAGGGATTTTGGGAATAAGGTCATTATTCTGCAGCCGAGTCTCTCAGTGCTGGAAACTAACATGCCTTACTTTCAGCTTCACCGTCTACCCCCTTGCTGCCGCCTTTTTCATTTCTGTTTTTTTTTTTATATATATATATATTCTGTTTTTACCCTTTTCTTTTGTCTGTTTTTGACCTGAACATTTGTACCACTTACTTATGCACTTTTTCTTTACATGACAACAGTTTTCACCACTGCTTGGTGCTGGTTTGGCAGCTTTTTGGGCACTTTCAGCGTCTTCACCTCTTCACCTGTTTTTGGGATCGAGTGTGTCTGTAGGGTTAAATGATGTTCTACATTTTCCAGAGAGGACCAATTCCCTTACATGGGCCGACTGAAGCCTTGTCTGTTCTTTTCTCTTTCTTTTTTTCTATCCCTTTTTCTTATTTCTCTGTTTTAGTTCAACAAGAATTGTTTACCAGATCTTGTTCCTCCACCCTTGTCTCCGTCCTGTTGCTGTAAGACATATCTGTAGGGCTGATTTAGCTTCTCCCTTGTCACCAAGCTTTGAGCTTTGCTCTGGATTTTTTTGCACTTTTTCCATGTTTTGAGGCTCACGTGCCATGCCAACCACAACTAAATGCATAAGACTGTTCTAGAACTGTTTGGGTATTTTTTGGACCCCGTTCTCCGGGCGGGGCACCTGCTGTGGCTCTAAAGACGTTCCTCTGAAGAAGAACCTGCTCTCCCGTCAGCACCATATTCGTCTCGTCCAAAGAACGAACAGTGTTTGGATTGTTACTTGTGAACTAGCTGAAAAAACTAGTTCCTTTAAGCAAACCCATGCGCCAAAGATGTGGAGCAGTGTGCTGTGGGAGGTGTGAAACAAAAGGTCTTTTAGCTAAACCAGGCCGTTACCACGCCTGCATCCAGAAACATCTGCGCAGTATGATTCCATTTCTGTCTTCTGTTTAGATTTTTTTTTTCTCTCTTTTGTGTTCTTTTTCAAATGGGTCTACAGCATCCAAAGTTTTTTGTTGTTGTTTGTCCTCCCCTCTGTGTCCGTAATTTAAAAGGGGAAGCGAATGCCGTGTTGTGAATTTAGCTTGGTCTGAGAGGTAGGGGCGCTATATTAAATAAAGGTAAAATGGAAAAACGGTGACGTTTCAGGTCAGGAGGGCTTCATTTCTGACTTCTGTTATGGATTCCAAGCATATCTTGCAGAATGTACAGAAATAATGTTTATTAAGATTTTTATTTCTTAATAGCTGATAAAAGAAATGGGGTGGGGGGGGGGGGTATTTTTGTCCTTGTATCGCGAGGCCTCGATGATTCTTGATTTATGTAGATGTATCACTCCATTTAGAGGGAAAAGGGGGGAAAAGATAAGCAGGAAAGAAATATATATATAAAAATGTTGGGGAAATGAAATCTGGTCTGGCTTGGTTATTTGTGTTTTGCGTCTGATTTGGCCTTTGATGCTTGTGAATTTTCACTTCTACACAAATTGCTCTCACCCCACACTTGAGTCTTTTCAGCTGTTTTTCCATGGGTTCTTTCCAAGGCTAAGCTTTGTGTGTGTTCTCTGGCTTCCTGACGGTCACTGCGATCCTCAAAGCGGATGCTTTCTCAACGTTTAGCTTCTAGAACATTCTGAAGGCCAAACATTTGTGCAGCGATGAATGAAGTCAGGACAAGTGCGCATGGCACAGCTCATCTCAGAGGGTACATGCAGTACAAATACCACCTCATTGAGAGGAGAAATTCTACAAAACGCAATTTAAAATCTAATGTTAAGTCATCAGAGCCTTTATTTAACTGACAGACGCACAAAGAAAAGATGGAGTAGTTTTTCAGTCCAATTTCACTGTATTTTTTAAATATACACACATTTAGAATTCCATAAAAGTTGGATCAGAAGCTTATCACATCACCTTTCTGTTTAATTAAGCTGTTTAATCGTTTTGGGATTGAGGGGACTTCAACTCGCGGTTCTGCACGTGGAAATTTTGTCCTTTCTTGCTTGACAAAGGCTGTGTTCTCAAGAGGTGTTCTCCTCATGAAGCTCCATGAGACAGATCTGGACTGGTAGCAGGACAGTCAAACACTCTGTGTGAGTTCTGGCATTGTCTTGCAAAAATGACCCCGGGCGTCCTGGAGAGATGTTTTTTTATTTTTATTTATTTTTTTGTTCATAGTCACCACAGTGGATCCTACAGTTTCCATTTCTCTCCTCTTCCTCTTTCACACAATTACCGATATGTCCTCTGTCACCACATCCATAAACCTCTTCTTTAGTCTTCCTCTTCTCCTCCCACCTGGCAGCTCCATCTTCCATCCTTTTTTTTTTCTTTTTTCTTTTACATTTACAGCAATTCGCAGACGCTCTTAATCAGAGTTACGTACCTGGTGAGCAGTACGGGGTCAAATGCTTGCTTAAGGGCACTTCCGTCTACTGTCCGGTTTCAAGAATCAAATTTGCAACTTTTTGATCACAAGCCCTTTTCTCTAACCATTAGGCTACGGCTTTCCCAATCCTATGCCCAATGTCCTCCACACACGTCCAAACCAACACAGTCTTGTGTCTCAGACCATCTCCAAACTGTCCAACTGTTCACCCTCCTCACTCGTTTCATTATAATATGTAACTTTTCTATAAGTGCTAAACGCTTGATATGTGAACTATCCAGTTTCTCTGCTTAAGTACAAATCTGAAGGCGTTTTCCAAATCAGATTTATTTGTTGATTACCTGAAGTGTGCTTCTAGGTTGTGGAGGCCGTCCAGGGTAACAGTGATGTCCCAAAGTAGACCTGAGAGACTGTTAGGAAATTCACTGCAGGTACCTGTACCTTCAGCCAGAGGGCACTTGTGAGGCGTACAGTATTATGTATTATGTTGAAGTGTCTCAGCTTCACTGAACTAGCATTAGTGTTAGCATTGTTATCTGCTCCCACAATACAAACCAGTTATGAGGAACTGTGGAACAGATGAAGTGTTATTAACCATATTTCCTTTCAAAATAGTGCCCAATGTGGAATTAAAAAAAAAAAAAAGACTTTCTTCCGTAAGTACTGTCTGTGGGGTGGAAGTGAACAGTAGAAGTCAACAAAAAGTAAATGTTTCTTCTTTGGTGTTAATGAAGGTGGGAGATATTAGGCACTAGATAAGAAATTGATGTGTTGGAAGCGGTAACAACGGGCAACTGTATAGATCAGAGAGAGTTTTGTTTAGCAATAATGCTTTAGTACGATATTCTGATTATCAAGAGCTTAAAAAACACAAGGCAACAAGAGACCACGCTCACTTTTCTAACTCCGTGTTTGATCTCATATCTGTGTTCAGTCTCGTCAGCTTTGTGTGTGAAGAGTGTGTGAGTTTACACTGCACTCGCGTTTACAAGGTATCAACACCAATAAAGGAAACTTCAATCTCTTCAGTGCGAAGTCAGAGTCTCACACTGGCTCCATCTACAGAACGGTGTCGCTGAACGTCCTGGTCAGAACCATTCCAGAGGAACTTGGTCTGATTCTACCAAATATCATACAATAGATCATCAGCTGCATCACAACTACTATACGAGCTGGAGAAAAACTAAACACCGATCTGAAATCAGTGTGAGAACCCACAGAACATCAGGGAGGAGAACAGCCTGGGGAAGACTGGGCAGACCAGTGGCTTACTGTTCACTTGCCTAATATATCCCACCTCCCTGACAGGTGGCACTGTAATAAAATAACTAGAGTCCGTGTTCTTCACGTTACCTAGTCTGGAGAACCTCCTATTAAAAATCCGAGAATAAAGCCCAAAGCAACATGTTCTCGACCACATGTGAAGTGAACACAGAGCAGTATAGTCGGAGAGAAGTGGAGGGTGTTGTGTTTTTTCAGGCGGATCTGATTAAATATTTAGATTCAGGTTTTGTGTTGTAATGTTTAAAAATTATTTATTTCACAAAAAACAAAAAGCACAATACTTTGCATAATATACATGCATGGCATAGACCGTTACATATGAGGGTGTGTACAATACTAAACATTATGTACATTTAGTTCTGTAAGGAGTTTGATTTATCTACAGGGGTACAGAAGATGGTTCTGCATATATTTATATTAGGAATATGTACAAAATACAAAACAAGACCGAAGTCACAATCACTGAAGCCGTCACAGGTAAAACAGTGAAGTTTTTTCCGTTTGGGCTCCAACAGAAGAAAGTTTTTTTTAATGTAGATACTACAGGCAAGGACAGGCAAGTTCATACTTCTAACAGATCTTTTATATTTTTGTCCATCAATTTCCCAAACCGCTTTATCTGTTTTGGGTTGCAGGGAAACTGGGGCTTTTCCCAGTTGATTATAGGCCCAAGGCAGGGTTCACCCTGGATAGGAGGCCAAACCAATCACAGAGACAGAACCATTCACATACACTCACACCTATGGGTGATGTGGAGCAGCCAGTCAACCTACAGCGCAAGCCTTTAAACTGTGGCAGTAAACTGTAGAACCCGGAGGAAACACACAGTGAGAACTTGTACACTCCACACAGGTGGTGTGGCTGAACCCAGGACCTTCTTACTGTGAGTCGACATCGCTAAAGACCACCTTGCCAGCCTGATTGATTGGTCTGTTTATTTATTTTAATTATTTATTTTATTTAGTTTTCATGCATCAAATGAGAATGCAAGTAAACTCACATGCCTCAGGAGGACATTTATTTGAAATTATGGATATAAGCGGTGGACAAGGGGCAAGAAATTCCCCCCCACACACACACACACATGCTGCCTCTTGCCAAACTACATCTTTGTACCACCGAAGTACAACTGGACAGTGAAAAGCACAAAATTACATTTTTTGTGCATAACTATCATAATTAAAATATTAGTCGAGGACTACCTCTGTATTGGGTCAGTTACAAAATGAGGCATATTGCCCATCCTCACTGCAGGGCCCCAGAACAGGTGGTCTGTGGGTTTTATTGCTACTGTAGATAATCTAAGGAGCTTGGTGAAGCACTGAGTAGAGAACGTGCTGTTCCATAGAACTGGGGTTGGAAAATAATGAGCTACTGTAATTAAATAAAGGGAAAGGCCGAAAAGGATCCCGTTTGCTTTAACAGTCCCTAGACCTTTGTCTTACAGCAGAGTGGATGATGTGCTGGTGTCATTAATGGAGAATGTAACTATCACACCACTCAAGTGCCTGAAAGCCAGTAGATTTGTTCCTCGGTGAAAGTGCAGCAGTGCATCTCCGTCCACGCAGGAGAAATGGGTCTTTCTAGGGAATAACATACACTTCCTGAAAAATAAACACACATCACAATTTCAGCAGCTGATTTTTTGGAATATTTGAATGTTTTCTCTCAGAGCCCTGCCCCATCCATGCTCCGCCTACAAATATAAACTTTAGAGTATGCTCGAAACACTGAGTACCAACACATTCTGCTACATCACTGCATTTAGTCAGGGAAACCATGAAACAAGGAGCAAGACCTTGTTCGCATAGGTGTTCAGATCTTGAATAATTAAACAAAATGTTAAGCGATCATGTTTTTTTGTAGTGGTGCTTGATTTACAAGCCACACTATCAGTCCACACTGTAATGAGTCAGTTCTGACTGTAATGTTGTATGTTGACCTGTGGGGGCAGTAGTGAGTCAGTCCAGACTGTAATGTTGTGTGTTGACCTGTGG
>JBBIGC010066337.1:0-10862 GCA_037576955.1 Lepidarchus adonis
GGGTGGGGGGTTGTGGACTGACTCTGCTTGGTGAGGTGGGGGGATGACGACTAACTCTGCTTGGTGAGGTGGGGGGGTGTCCCGGGAGATGGTCTGGAGTTGGGCCCGTTCATGTGTATGTTCCTCAGTAAAAGGGCTGCATGATGGATGGCTGAGGGAATACAGAAAATTATCCAAGAGAACCCTCGCTCCTGTTCTGTTGAGATGGCTGCTGTTAACTCCAAAGAGTTCATTACGCCCCACAAGTATACACTAGCTACGCATTTTAAAACAGAAGTATAGACTAGCTAGGCATTCTAAAACACAAGTATACACTAGCTAGGCATTCTAAAACACAAGTATACACTAGCTACGCATTTTAAAACACAAGTATACACTAGCTAGGCATTCTAAAACACAAGTATACACTAGCTACGCATTTTAAAACCCTTTTTTAAAGTCCCTTTTGAACTTTGTAATATAATGATTAGCAGGATAATATTTATGAAGTATTTTTAATGTAATGTAAAAAGTAATTCTTTTACTTTATTCGTTACCAGATACTTGTTAGGAATTGTCCAAACTCTTTTCCAATTAATGTCACTGACAAAGAAATTCCAATAAGATATCACATGTGGAACAGATAGAGATTCTCTCTGGAACAAAACACGAATATTCTTATTAACTTTAGTGATTTTTTTTTTTTTTTAGTGATTCATGAATTCCGATCATTGTGAACACACCACTGCACAACAACGAAATTTGTCTTCTGCATTTAACCCATCACATATGCACACGTGGAGCAGTGGGGTGGGGGCGGTACCTTGCTCAAGGGTACCTCAGTGGTGGGCTGGGACTTGAACCTGCGATCCTTGGATCTCAGGGGCAAAGTCCTAAACACCAGGCCACCACTGTCCCACTGCTTACTATTGTTTGCTAGACAGATTCTGCCTATGTGTGAATCCACAGGGTTGGGGAGAGAAACAGGTGATATGCAAGGTTGAATACCTCTAAAAAGCATTATAATACCCGTAGGTATCGCATATTCTCCACTGAGGAACCTGTAAGCATGCAGTTTCACAGCTGCTGTGTTACATTGTATCACTGTCCTCCACTGTATTGCATTGTATTGTCTATTATTTATGAATGCACGTTATGATGGCTACAAATGTCGTTATACTTTGTGCAGTGGCATTTATGACTTTAATCAAGAGTCAAGATAGCAGCCATCTAGAAAGCACCATTGTAGTGCACTCGAGCGGAGAGCGTTTTGGAACACCGCCCCGGAAACTGACCAAAGTCGTAGCAACAGACCCCTCCCTCCCAAAACAACAGCACTTCAGCGCTGTGGACGAGTGAAGGACAGTCCGAACCGGTCCAGGACAAACAGGGAAACAGAGCCCGTAAAAAGGAGCGGGTTACACACCTTGTTTTACATGCTGCAGCGGGCTTGTGGGTGGACTTTGCTCGTTTAGCTCGGTGTCATCGTGCGCTTCCTGTCCTGACAAGTGTGCGGCAGTGAATTTGGGACGCGCCCATACGGAGGGGCTCTGCTTTAGTGTTGATTGTGCAGGTGAATGTCATGCTTGGGTATTCTGCCCCCCGTGCTGCGCCTCTGGCCCGGGTCGCGACTCTGGAGCGCCCTCTGGTGGCTCCCAAACTTTGCTGTTCCTGCTCTCTGTCCACTTCCTGTTTTCTGAGCAAGGCTTTTAACACGGCAGCGACTTTGTCATCTCGCCGCACTTAGTTTTCTCAGTTCTCCCTTCAGTTTCGCAGCAGAGTGGCGGGACACCCCGCGAAGAGCGCGTCGCAGAGCGAGTTTTCTCTTTTTAATCACCCTGTATATGGAGCATCAACCCCTGAGCTCTTCTGTCTATCTCACGGCCCTGATGGATTTTACGTAGATTTGCTTGTTTGTTTGCCTGTTCTTTGACTGGAATCTTATCTTCTCTGCTTGTTCAAGGTGAGAGCAAACACTTTAAAATCATTATTAATATGATTTTAGCTAAGGCTGCACAATGTATCGTCTGTAAATCGTTATCACAATATTTGACTCTGTGATACTGATATCGCACAAGGCTACAATATGCAAATTAGTTTTTGACCAATTACAGAAATTCTGTGTGAAGGGGCGGGGCTAAACTACTTTAGCCAGGTACTGCGATCTATGGACTTAGGAAATGGGAATTAGAAATCACCTAATTTAAAATCTGCACATTTACAAACCACAACTGGCTTCATACACTGTCATTTAATAACAACAGTTATTAAGCTGTAATAAATCAGCAGTTTGCAGAACTTTCAGAACACCACTATACATTCTGCATTTTAAAACACTACTTTAGCTTGGCATACATTATCTAACACACGTGCAGTAACTGGGTGTGCCGGAACACACATGCAGTAGTATCACCTTCTAGAACATAGTGTGTTCACTGGTTAGGCATTCTAGAATACAAACCTTTTTTAGGTACACGTTCTAGAACATAGAACACAAACATGCATTCCATACATTATTGAACACAAGTGCATTAGTTAGGTTTTCTAAAATACAAGTTCACTTAGTAGGGACTCTAGAATGGAATCTAGCTAGGCATTCTAGAATACAAGTTTGCATTCTACACATTCTAGAACACAAGTATGCACTAGCTAGGCATTCTGAAACACAAGCGCTCTAGCTAGAGATTCTGGAACACAAGTATGCACTAGCTATACATTCTGAAATACAAGTGCACCAGCTAGAGATTCTAGAATACAAGTGTGCACTAGCTATGCATTCTGAAACAGAAGTTCATTAGCTTGGCATTCTAGAACACAAGTATGCATTCTATACATTCTTGAACACAGGTAAACTAACCAGGCGTTCTAGAGCCCAAATACATTAGCTAGGCATACACATAGACAAGTTCCCTAGCTAGGCATTCTAGAACACAAATACACTAACTTGGGGTTCTAGAATTGCGCATTAGCTAGGCATTCTAGAACACGTATGCATTCTCTACATTCTTGAACAGAAGTTCAGAATGCCTAGCTAGTGAAACACAAGTACATTATCTAAGGGTTCTAGAATACAAGTGTGGACTAGCTAGGCATTCTGAAACACAAGTACACTAGCTAGAGATTATAGAACACAACTGTGCAATGGCTAGGCATTCTAGAACACACATGCATTCTATATATTCTGAAAAACAAGTACAAGTAGGGATTCTAGAATAAACTTTTATACTAGCTAGGCATTTTTGATCACAAGTGTTCACGAGCTAGAGAACTCAAGTCTGCACTAGATAGGCATTCTGAAACACAAGTACACTAGCTAGAGATTCTAGCATGGCATTTTAGAACACAAGTACACCAACTTGCATTTTTATAATAGAAGTGTGCACTAGCTAGGAATTCTAGAACACACATATGCATTCTCTACATTCTTGAGCAGAAGTTCAGAATGCCTAGCTTGTGAAACACAAGTACATTATCGAAGGGTTCTAGAATACAAGTGTGCACTAGCTATGCATTCTGAAACACAATAGCACTAGGTAGAGATTCTAGAAAACAAATGTGCACTTGCTATGCATTCTTGAACACAAGTGCACTAGCTTGGTTGTGGGAAAGGTGTGGGGAGTGGGTCTGTTGTCTTATTTGTATTTTAATTGTTCAGAATTGTTATGGAAAAGTATCATGATATGTAGCAGTATAATTGTTATGCTAATATTTTGTCCATATCGAAGCCCTAGCTATAAGCAGCTATAAGAATCGGGGACTCTGCCTCTACACTTTTCTGTGACTGTGCATCTGTGTGACTGACTGTGCAACTTTGTTTGACCTTTTAAATGTAATACATATTCTTTTACTGTTTATTGACCCTCCCAGATTTGCAATGGCCGATCTACAGCGTCCCACCCTCTGCTGCTGCAGGAAGGTGCTGACCGTGCCAGGCAAGCCCACTGAAGCACCTCGGGCTTTGGGACAGTGCCACCTGGTTGATGTCGCCTCTGCTTCTAACTTCCACAGTTTCAGACTGAGGCACTTCCACCTGGACCTGAACATTAACTTTGCCCTAAAGAGGATGACCGGCTGGCAGGTCTTAGAGCTGGTGCCCATTCAGCCGGGTGTTCAGTCACTGATATTGGACGCTCACCCTTCTTTACTGATCCATTCCATTGACTGCAAAGTGCCTGGGGCGTCAGGCGGCTCTGATCGCATCCTTTCCCTCTCCTACCGGGTCGACCCGTTCACTGACTATGGCTCCTCACTTAATATCACCCTACCTGCTGCCGTGATCCGGACGCACAGGGTTTTCCGGGTCACCATCCGTTACACTACCACAGACGGGCCTGCGGTAAGGGTCAAACCAAGACAGCTGGGTGGCTCCCAAAGGGACGTTAATGCTGGCTATTAATAACAGTGTGCCACATGGTTATTGTTCAGAGAGTATCAGGGAACGTGGGATTTCATACCACCACTAAATATAGCTCACACTAACCTTTAACAAGGACAGTCAGTGACATTACAGTCTCAGTTATTTCATTACGAAGTCAGGGCGTGGGATATCTTAGGCAGCAAGTGAAAAGTCAGTTCTTGAAGTTGATATGCTGGAAGCAGGAGCGTAAGGATCTTAGGGCTTTATTGTGATGGTTAGAACCTCCAAAACTGTGGCGTGCTCCAGGTTGGCAGTAGTTAGTACCTACCAAAAATGATTCCAGGAAGGATTTTTACATTTTACATTTACATTTTATTCATTTGGCTGACACTTTTGTCCAAAGCGACTTCCAGGTGCAGGAACAATCAAGCATAAAGGAGGCATAAGGGTCCTGGGCCCCGAAGCCTCACTGATGCATGTGGGGAGTGTGGTCTGATCTCCAAGAGAAGCTCCTGTTGTACAAAATGTTAAATCTGCTCTGATAGAAAGGGCTCAGAACACAGTGCAGCACAGTCAGAGCTGATTCAGCAGCATGAGGGACCTACTCAATATTAGTCAGGTGGTGTTAATGTTATGGCTCATTGGTGTTAAAACGAGAATTGTTGGTAATGCTGCATTATCGAGGTTGGACATCAGGGCTGGAGGCAGCTGTGTTCCCAAAAGCAAAATACTGAGAACAAGGCTGATGGGTTCATGACACAAACGCATTCCTGAATAGCAGAGTCGACCTAGTTTCAGGGTCTGTCCCAGAGCTGGACTGAGAATGGCATTAATCAGTGTAGGCCAGCCATAAAAAAGACAAAAAATATGAAATGCACAAAAAATCCACTCACCGGGATGCACCAGGCCATGCTGGAAGTTATCTGTTGGGTTTTCTCTGTTTCTGTCCCACATCTGTCTCCACATGTTGACCATAAATCTGACTGATCTGTCAAATATCCCTTCATTTGTTTTCCTCTTGGCTTCCTCTGACTTAATGAGATCCCAGCCTGGGCACCATTGAGCCAGGTACCATCCTGGTACTTCTTCCCTGGAGCTGTTCATATCTGCCCACTGCTCCAAGTGTGCATGAGTAATGTGTTAAATTTAGAGGTCACATTTCATACTTTGTGTGTGATTGAGTGTGTTCACAATGACAAATATTTACTTCACTTTTCAGTGGTGAATCATATTAGTGAGCACCTGCCAAAAATACATTCTCAGAGTAAGAACAACCAGGAGAACATCTGGTTATTTTACTCTTGTCTACAAGCTGTACGAAGTGTAATGTGTGTTGTAATGTGGTTAAAGCGCACATCTCCAACATTTGTAACATGCCCGTCTAATATACATTTACCAAGGCAACAAAACTGCACAAAATTAGCAATAATTCATATTAACCTAAGCATCTTTCCATTTTCTCAGACTTCCCTTAAAAAAGCGGTTGCTGTGCCTTTAAGATGCATATATGATCATGTTGTGTATCAGCTTGAACTGAAACAGTCATTTAAACCTTAGCTTGAAACTGCTGTTCCCCTGAATACTCCTCTCAAAAGCAGCGATTTTAAAACCCACTGTTTTGCAGCTTAAATTGCTTATACAGACTAATCAGATTGACATGATGTGTTGCAAACCCTGTTTACATAAATCTGAATCTTTCAAAATAAGCGTGAAAATATTGGTTTTCATTATTAAATGGGCCCTTAAGAGGTTGACCTGCATCCTATTCGCCTTAATTCACTCTTTCAGGATCGCATGAATGTCTTTATTCATTACAGAACCCTCCTCTGTAACACCCAGAGCACAGGGAACATCTTGACCAGTCCCATTCTAAGACTCATTTGTTTTTTGTGACAAATTTGTGCAATTGTCAATATTAGGATGGTGTTGCGCTGTGCAGCTCTGCAGTCAAACCAACTAAAAATCCTGACAACCTTCCAATGTTCTTTGCTTCTGTACTTGATTTAATTTGCTTAGTGTTTCTTGTTGTAATACTGTCTCTTTCAGATTTGGTGGCTGGACACAGAGCTAACGTGTGGCCAGACCCGGCCATTGGTCTTTACTCAGGGTCACTCCGTGTGCAATCGCTCCTTTTTCCCATGCTTCGACACGCCTGCAGTGAAGAGCACCTACTCAGCCACCGTGAGGGTGAGTACGGGTCAAAGTCTCATCATAATCACATGATCATCTATTTATTAACTTGAGCAAATTGCGTTCTAGTTGTGGCACCTGTCAGAGAGGAGGATATGTTAAGCAACAAGTGAACGGTCAGTTCTTGTAGTTGATGTGCTGGAAGCAGGAGTGTACCCATCTCTAACACAGCAGGCCTTGGGGAGTGTTCCAGGTCTGCAGTAGTTAGTACCTACCAAAAGTGATCAGAGGAAGGACAAGGGGTCATGGACATCTAAGGCTTATTGATTCATCTGAGGAATGAAGGCTGGCCTGTCTGGTTTGATCCCAAAAAAGGAGCTGCCATGTTAATGCTGGCTCTGATAGAAAGAACAGACCGTGCACCACAGTGATGATGTATTATGTAATGTTTAACAAAGTTAATAGTCAATGAAACTAGATAGTAGCATTACTCAATAAGCTCATTTTAAGCTAATACCACCAATACTAGTAATTCATAATTGAGGAAGCCAAACTCTTGATTAGTATGGAAATCTAGTTAATAGTGCAGCCCTGCAAGACAGCATTGATTTCACTGAAAGTAATGAAACCACATCTTGAGTTTCACTATCTTTGTGTCAAGTCTTTTCTTTTGAACTTCTTTCAACTTTACAGCTTCTATTTAGTGGCTCATCCCACTCCAATTCTTACTCCGATCTTTCTCACGCTTCTCACAATAGCATGGTTCATCTCAGTTTCTGCTGCATTTTGTGTGTGTGTGTGTGTGTGTGTGTGTGTGTGTGTGTGTGTGTGTGTGTGTGTGTGTGTCACTTCCTGACAGGTTCCAGATGGAGTGACAGTGTTGATGAGTGCCTCTAGAAGTACATACTCTAAGCAGGACCGGCTGTTCCAGTTCTCTATGGAGTATCCTGTTCCAGCATACCTGGTGGCACTGGTGGCTGGAGACCTACAGCATGCTGAGGTCGGCCACAGGTAAGTGTGTAGAAACTGAAGAACATCTCCTAAATGGTGGGGGGAAAAAGCTGTAATGTTAAACAAACAAGATCTTTCAGTCATTTTGGACTTTTTATGAAAGCGAGAACCTGTAGTTGTGAGACTCTGAAATCAGGATCAGGAGACCAAGCAGAGGTGTCTGATCTAAGAATTCAGTCTGGAGTAGATGCCAGCCACAAAGATCAAGTTCACCCGTGTACTGAAAAGTCAGTCAGTGATTTGGGCCCAGAGTGAAATGGCATTTAGTCATTATGTTGCCCCCTGCTGGAACCATGGAGATCAGATCTGCCCCAACTGCTGCTAGTTTAAAAAAAGTTCTTTTCTGTAGACTTTAGTTAAAAGCTCTGAAATATATATGTTCATTTATGTTTACCTAATTTTCTTTCTGTTTTGTCTTAATTTATTCTAAAAATCTATTATGTTTTGTTTTATTTTACTTTATGTATTTTAGGCTTATTTTAATTATTTTTTATCCCTGTAAAGCATATTGAAGTGTATGATAATGTGCTATGTAAATATATTTGCCCTGGCTTGCCTCGTCTTGCCAACCATTGTGACAATAATCCATTGGACATTATCAAAAACTAAGTTCTTACAGAACTAGTAGGAGGGCACTGTAGCATAATCTCTGACCTGAGGATTTCTGGACCAAATTGACCACAAAGCTTGATTTATCAAGATTTATTTTTGTTAGTGGAGAAGGGAATGTTTGTGAATATTGTGAATAACTCCCAATCGCCCACGCAGCTGCCTTTAGAACCCTTCTCCTGTGTTTTGATGAATTCTTAAACATCCACATATAGTCCATGGCTGGTTCCTTTTCTGAAAATGGGGCCTGTCACATTCTCCATAAAAGCTTTCACATTATTGATTTTTTAATGGTCCAATGTGTTGACGATCCTCTGTTCTAAGGGCAGCTATGGTCTAATTCAGATTGTGAATTTTCGTCATGATCAAGTTAATGGACAGCTTGCAGAATGATATGAAAGATGTGAATGAGAAGCACATTTTTTTGAAGGTCATTAATTTTTCCAGTTGTCATAAGAAATATCAGACCTTCAAACATTAAACAACCCAGTATTGACCAACTGAGTCTTCAAAGTATATTAAAGAATAAAAATGAGCAAAACTGGGCATACAAGGATTCTTTCCTCAACTGTGATGTAAAATTATTTATATTAAATTAAAAAATGCTTATTTTGGTAACAAGCAATGGAAGTGTGTATTTTTGCAGGAGTCGAGTGTGGGCTGAGCGTTGTATTCTCACGTGTGCAGTAAGTAAGCTGGGTGGCAGTGTGGAGCGCTGTCTCAAAGTCGCCGAGGAGCTCTTTGGGCCGTATGTATGGGGGAGGTCAGTATCCATTCATGCATGCTTCACTAACGAAGTGGCTACAGTTTATTGTAATACACTTAGGTACATAACATTAACACCACCTGCCTAGCATTGTGTAGCCCCCCTCGTGCCTTCAGAACTGCCATGACCGTGGTGCACTGTGTTATGACCTCTTTCAATTAAAGCCAGCATTAACATTTTGTACAACACAACATTTTGTAATACCAAATCATACCAGACATACTTGCCTTCACTTTCCATATCCATCACTGAGCCTCAGGTCCCCACGACTTACCAGTTGTCCTTTCTTGGTTCACTTTTGGTATGTTCTAACTACTGCAGACCTGGAATACAATACCTGCTGTAGATAAATAATTTGAAGGCCCTTGTCAAAGTGGATATTTATTATGCTGCTTCCAGTACATCCACTTCAAGAACTGACTGTTCACTTGCTGCCTAATATTTTCCACCCCCTGACAGGTGTCATTGTAGTGAAACAGCTAGGTTTAATGTTGCAGCTGATCACTGTGTGATAATGTTGAAGTTTATTCCTGGACTTTAATGCAGCATCATTTCATTTCAGAGGGCACTGATGCAACCTTATTTGTATTTAAACTGCTATGCAGCCTCATAATTCAGAGCATTCAGTGACATTCAAAGGGTGAAATGTTCATTGGACAGGACGTTCCAACATGACTGCGCACAAGTGCACAAAGCAAGGTTCATAAAGACATGGATGAGTGAATTTGGTGTCTAAGAATTTGACCGGCTTGCACACAGTCCTGACCTCAACCCAATAGAACACCTTTGGGATGAATTAGAGCGGAGACTGTGAGCCAGGACTTCTCGTCCAACATCAGTGTCAGACCTCACAAATGTGCTTCAGGAAGAATGGTCAAAAAATCACTTAAACACTCCTAAACACACACACACACACACCTCTGGACACCCCAGTCAACCTATACCACAAGTCTTTGGACAGTGGGAGGAAACCCACACAAACACAGAGAGCTACTACAGTCCACACAGAAAGGCACCTGTGGTCACTCTGGGAATTTCTTCTTGTGACAGCAACAACCACTGCACCACCATGCCGCCCTATATGTGATTTTATTTTAAAAAAGGAAAAAAGGCACTTTTTCTACAGTTACTGTAGATCAGTAACTTTTAATCTGGTTCAAGTCACAATAAAATAACATTTTCTTACAAACCAAAAGCTAAGAACCCACACTTAAGAATCCTCACAAAAGCGTATCTGATCATTTCAATGAGCCACAAATTAGAGATAATTAGACCTTATGATCAGAGGGTCACAGATTCATGTGCCAACCCACTGTGGTACCATTGAGAAGGTATCATCCTGCTACTCTGCTCCCAGTCGATAGCTCCCCTCGCCCCATGTCTCATTTTGTTGTGGTGGACTTTGGGTGATGAGGTGTGTTCAGAATGACGAATAATCATTTTTACTGAATTTAAGAACCAATCAACTACACTGATGGGATATTAAGTCTAATTGTTTGTTTCATTATTCTTCAGCCCTCTGTATCATCCGTGAAAGACCCTGACCCTGTTTGTCACTCCTGCAGGTTTGACATTGTGTTCCTGCCCCCATCTTTCCCAATCGTGGCGATGGAGAATCCCTGTTTGACCTTCATCATCTCCTCCATTCTGGAGAGCCAGGAATTCCTGCTGATTGACGTTATCCACGAGATCGCTCATGGCTGGTTTGGAAACGCTGTCACAAACGCCACCTGGGAGGAGATGTGGCTCAGTGAGGGGCTTGCAACCTATGCCCAGAGACGAATCACTACAGAAGCCTATGGTATACACTCACACAAACAGAGTCCATGAACATTTTGAAGAACAATTGTTCTAGACATATTTTACTCATAATAATAATTTTAAAAATATAATAATGAGGCCTTAATAGTTTTGATTATAAGTCTAAGCTATGTACAGGTCCTTCTCAAAAAATTAGCATATTGTGATAAAGTTCATTATTTTCTGCAGTGTACTGATAAACATTAGAGT
>JBBIGC010066358.1:0-10861 GCA_037576955.1 Lepidarchus adonis
GAGCTTCTGATCGTGGTCGCAAAGCAAATATAGGAAATGTGACAATAGCGTTGCTGTTACTTAAGTAAATTAATAACACATCATTAATAACGCATCCCCGTGTTTCTGTGTTTTATTGCTACGTCATTGTCGTGCTATATATCGATATCGCGATATTATCGTTATTGTGGGCCACATATCGCATATCGTATCGTGAGATACCCTGCGATTCCCACCCCTACCACACAACATTGTACCTCCTGCCCCATTTAAGGTTGAACAGAGTTTTTTCAGTTCAGCTAGAATATATTTCTGTCCAGCAGCATTAATATTAACATTTGCTGAGATCAGACCAGCCGTTGTAATAACATAACTAGATTAGTCAATGGTGTTAATGTTATGGCTGATTAGCTCCTTCCCCATCAGCAACGAGACACAAGACACGTTCAGGATCAAGATCAGATCAGAATCATGAAGAATTACACAACTTTGATTTATTAGTTCAGATTACTTTTCAAGATGTAAATATTTCATCATAAATATATTATGTTCATTTTAAACGTAATAGCAAAATTGAAAATAAAAAAAGTGTATTTATTTATTGTAAATAACCTCTCGTGACCCACATGCAATACCATTACTGCAGCACACGTATGGAAATCGCTCTTAATGCAACATTTACTGTGGAAAAGCAGAAGCTCTGGACGTTACTCAAGTCTGTACACGTTTCTTCTGAAGACCTTTAAAATGGATGTTATCACTTATTGTGTTACTTGTGTTCCTCACACTCCCTATAGTTTGCATATGCAAAACAGTGACATCACACAAAAAAAAAACAGCCTTAGCAGTTATCTATGCAAATTGGGAGTATATAAGTTTCAGTCCATGGCTGCTTTATGAATGAGGCACAATACAGAACAGCCAATCAGAACAGATCTCATTTACATATATCTTTCTTGAAGAAACAGTAGCAGAAACAGCTTCAGAGCTGTAGAGATGCTGGAAAGATTCTTTGGTGAATGAAAGCACACAGCGGGTGAAGTAAAGTCCAGGAAAATCAAGGATATTGGGTTTTTAGTCAGAATGTAGAAGATCATCCGCTTGTCCAGGAGCTTAGCTCTTCTCTGAACATGGAGAACATCCTTCTCATCTGTGTTCCAGTTTCTGCAAGCTCACTGCCTTAGTTTTAGCACTGAAGCAACAAAGCTAATGTTAGCTTATGTTAACAATTAGCATGATTTAGCCTCCTGCTCTTTCTATCCACTTTGCTCTTAATTCGTAGCTTAAAACAGGATCTTTTTTGCGGGGAACTTCAGGGAACTACTCCTTGGGAAAAAGAGGTCACCTAAAATTAATGCCAAACACATTTGTTGGCTACATTAGTGTCATAGCACCTGTGCTTAATGCTAATCTGTTGTTTAGTCTTTCATATCTAATGATAAAATTCTAATTACTTTAGATTCGCCTCACAGTTTCAGGGATGCTAAGAACGTATTATTAGCCTTATAGCTTCAATATTATATATACAATATTATTAGCTTCATAGATTAAGTGCTAAATGTTTATCATTTGTTAGCTACATTACCCTCAGTTAGCTCCAGTTCTAAAAACTAAAGACATAAGTTTTAGACAACCAAACACATCTTGGTATTCAGAGAGGGGGTGGGGTGGGGGGACATTTTCACTTCTCCCTGGGCAGTGTTGTGTTTTTTCTGACAGAGTTTTGAGTTATTTCAGAGGCTCTGTAAGACAGGGTGCTCATCTTGGTGCTGAGGTTGGAGTGGTGTAGCGCTGTTGTGCTGGAGAAACATCTCAGCAGCTTCAAGAGGCTCCTGCGGAAGTTTTTCCCCACAAATCCATAAAGAATGGGGTTCATGCAGCTGTTGAAGAAGGCAACACAGATGGCGAAGGGCATTGCCGTGTCGATCACAGCAACGATGGAGCAGTCGCTAATTTTATTTAGCATTAGCAAAGCCTCCATAAAGTTAAAAATTTGGTGTGGTGCCCAGCAGAGGAAGAATGAGAGAACAGCAGCTGCCAGCATGCGCAAGACTTCATCTCCCTGCATTTTGGAGCTCTTCTGGATTTGCCCCGCCTCCACCAGAGCTCTGCCAATCAGAGAGTAGCACGTTAGGATTATAATGAGAGGCACCAGGAAGCCGAAGACGGCTTTCATCAGGCTCAGAGTGGCCAGCAAGCTTTGATGTTCTTTGTCCAGAAGGCCACAGACGGTCACATTGTCTGGTTTGATGAAGTGCGTCTTGCGGATGTATGTCATCGGGAGACTGAGAGCGAATGCAAACAACCATACGAGAGCGCATACGCACCAGGCGTAGGCCACCGTCCGGCACTGTCGGGACGCCACCGGGTGGACGATGGCTAGATATCGGTCGATGCTGAGTGCAGTGAGGAAAAACACGCTGGCGTAGAGGGTGAAGAAAGCCAGTCCGGCCACTGCCTTGCACAGGAAGTCCCCGAATGGCCAGTCGTAGCCCAGAGCTGTGTAGGTGGCCCACATGGGCAAAGTGATCAGGAAAGTCAAATCTGAAAGTGCCAAGTTCAACACGAAAATGTTGGCCACTGTCTTCAGTTTTAGATGGTAGTAAATGACCGCCACCACCATGCTGTTGCCCACGATGCCCAACAGGAAATTGCAGCTGTAGACAAGAGGAATGACGGTGAAGATGAAGTCGTGCTTGGTCAGGTTGCACGTCAGCATGAGGCCATTAGCAGGAGCATCTGTGTAGTTCGCCATATCTCTAACAAGCATGCACTGTTCCCTACAACAGCAAAGAGAAGAAGACATATTTAAACCAGTAGTGTGTGATACTTCACAATTTGGCATTGATCTGTTACAAAGTACATTCACACCCTGAAACACTGATACACTGATTTAAGGCAGTGGTGGCCTAGTGGTTAAGCCTTTACCTCTGGGATCCGAAGGTTGTAGGTTCAAATCCCAGCTTGGGCACCCCTGAGGATCCTTTCAGCAATGTACTATGCCCACTTCACTGCTCCCCGGGAGCTGTTGATAGCTGCCTGCTGCTCTATGTGTGCAGCTGTGATGGGATAAATGCAGAAGTTGCATTTCATTGTGGTGCACTTTGTGTGATAATGCGGTCACAATGACAGATCTTCACTTAAGACTTTGTACTTATAAAAACGGCTTATGTACTTACTCATGTATCAGGGTGTAATGATTTTTTAGCTGAATACATCATCAATTTGATAAATCTAAGCACATTGGCATATAGAACATGTGAGAATGCTGTTCATTCATTACAGCTTGACATTAAACACCACTATTCCCTCCAAATTCATAAATAAGCTTGGTGTCTTTGGGCTGCAGACCTCAGTCTACAGCTGGATATTGAACTTCCTGACAAGAAGGTCCCAGGTGGTGAGGATTAGCCTCCCTGATCCTCAACACAGGTGCCCCACAAGGCTGTGTGCTGTCTCCACTCCTGTTCTCCTTGTACACTCTGTTGCCAAGCACAGCTCCAATGTCATCATTATGCAGATGACACAACTATCTTGAGCCTCATTACAGACAACAATGAGACAGTCCAGAGAGAAGAGGTGAAGTTCCTCACCAGCTGGTACCAGGGCAACAAACTCACTCTCAGGATCAGCAGAACTAAAGAAATGATCATGGACTTCAGGAGCTGAAAGGAGGGAAGAACCTGCCCCTCTATATTGGGATTGCTGAGGTGACAGTTTGGTATGGGATGAGCACTGCCCACAACCGAGAAAACTCGACAGCAGAGCGCATCACTGGCAGCAGTCTCTGCTATTCATAACATTTTCTACAGGAACTGAAGTCAAGACCTGAAACCACATTGTCACCTTATCCCACCTTATGCACAAGGGCGTAGAAATCTTGGATAAATTAACGCTCTCTGAACGACCATGGTATCATAACTTTTACAATTACACATACACAATTACTTTTGTGTTCGTTTGCCCAGAGCATTTCTGTAATCTTTGGGTTTTGAGATTCATTCTTCATTTACTTATTATTATTATTATTATTATTATTATTATTATTATTATTATTATTATTATACAGTATGAATCTAACTTTGTTATAGCTGAACCTTGACATCCTTATGTTAAAGAACCTCCTGATATGCTGATGTAGGCAGAGAAAACCTCGCCGCTGCTACTAAGTTCTGACTACACAACATGTGTAGAAACCTGGGACATATTCAGTCCCCCAGTACATTAGACACAATACAGGTGTTGTTTCTTTGACACTCCCTATACATACCTGAGTCCTGAAAGTCTGTGAGGATTCGCTCCAATGTGCAGAAATGCTGTGATCATTCAATCCGCACTCACGTGATACCACAAACGTCAGATAAAACGTTTGATTCAGACGCCCATGTGGACAAGGTCTAATGCTCTGTCTTGCACTCTATCCAATATACAGTAGTGTTACCATATATCTTCTAATAATAGCCTGTCTCTTTTTGACGCCAGTTTCCATTAAATAAAGAGAAATAGAAATAGAAGCCAATAGAAGCCGGTCCCCAATAGTAGCCGTGTAGTAAACGTGATCTGAAATGACCCATCCTGCTTTCCGTACACTAATCCTCTTTTCGTACCACCTCTTTTCGCTCCGCCCTCTTGCAGTGAAGTACCTTTTCGTATCATTGTTTTGTCGTCAGATGCTAACGAGAAATGGAGGAAATTTCTTTGTACATTTAGCCCTTTTGTCTCCATGTCGTTACCTTTTCCCGTTTTTCACAGTGACCGTCTCTAACTCAGTCTTCTGGACCAGCCACTCAAAGATCTCACTTGGAGCGCAATGTCATTGGGACCCAGGTTTTATTAGTTCCATTCAGCACAAAATGACTCTCAGTTCTTTCCTGACTCTCTCTATAATGTTCGTCTCTTCTACTGATTAAACGAGCTGCTAACAACAACCGCTAACTCAACAACCGCTAACACAACAACCGCTAACACAACAACCGCTAACACAACAACCGCTAACTCAACAACCGCTAACACAACAACCGCTAACTCAACAACCACTAACTCAACAACCACTAACTCACTCTCTTAACCTCCACCCCAAAACAAACTCTTAGTCCATCCCTCTTCCGCCCGCGCTGCTCCACCCGTTTTCCACTCTCCATCAGAAACACGTAACCATGTCAATCATAACCCACAGGGTGAAGCAGTGTAAGCGATGGAAACGGTAATTTGATTTAAGGTTCAAACTCTGTGCCGTAACAAACACAAAAGAACATTCAAGCGAAGATGCTGCACAACATTTTGTGCTGTAAATACCATCACCATTCTAAGAATAATAGCCCGTCTCCATTAAACGCCTGCTGCCATTAAACACTGGACATCAGAATATTTTTTTTAATAAACGCCCAGGCTACTACTGGAAGATATACAGTACACTGTACACTGGTCACTTCCACTTACTGCATTTTACACAATTTCTTCTACCTCACAATTACAGACAACTGTACTTAGACTATTGAACTGCTTACTTTCATTCATACAAATTCACTCTTCTATGTAAATGTCTATTTTTCATACCCCTCCCCCCAGATCCTCTACACTGCATTATGTCTTACATACTTTTATTAAGCTTTTATCGTTTATCGTTTTATCATGTTTATTTGTTTTTTCTTTGTATTTATTTGTATATTATATGCTCTTACTGCTGAATTTACCAATTCTTCTCATCCAGCAAATTTCATTGAACTGAACTGAAGTTTTTGTTAATAAACAATAAAAAATGTAATAAATATAAACACATTAAAAACTGTAAATAAATAAATAAAATAAATAATAAATACTGTAAATAAAAAAAAATGCACTCACTAGAGTGAATGGAAGTGCCTCTTGCACAAAGCTTAGCCTAGCAGTGTAGTTTTTAATTCCTTCACCAACTCTAAGCTTGCTAATGTATATCCCAATGTCATGGATACATGTAACAGGTGTAACTTGTCTTCAGCTAATTTGACACACACACACATGTTCTGGTCTTGCCCTTGACTTTGGGATCCCGTCTGAGTCTCTGAACATAGTGTCAACACCGAGCACAGAAGCAGCTATTTTTGGAATATTACCAGACTGGAGAAGGGTGAAGGTCATTGCTGCTTTTGCATCCTTGCTAGCACAAGGAAAATACTGCTCGGTTGGAAAGTGCCGTTTGCCCCCACAGCATCCATGTGGTTAAACATCCTATGACATTTTTGAATGTTTTTGAATTATTTATGTCCATAATATGTTCAGTGTTCTGTTCAGTGTCGAATACAGCTAAACATAATAATAAAAATAGCCAAACCTACACTTACTTTGGCCATTGTCTCTCCATAATGTTTGGGACAAAGGGAGGTGTGTCCATGCAGGGTGTGAAAGGGGCGGGGTTCCCAAAGACGACTCGACATGTCGAGCTGTCAATCCGACACCAAGACCAACATGTGTATCGACCTCAATACTTAACACACTACGCACTTAACACGTTGCTATAGGAACTTAGTCCAGTTATTCTCCATCCACTCACTCCCAGGAAACCGAGGTGTAGATCTAAACCCGTCTCCATCTCCAGGTTTTGGAACAAGATAAAAAAACTTTTTTTATTTTGAACATACAAACCATGTTTCAGGACATTTTTTATTTATGCATTTTTCAAGCCATTTCCAAAGTCAGTAGAAGCACTAGAGCCTGGAACGCAGAGAAACACCCAGAAACACCCCTGGAGATCCCAGCGGAAACAAAAACACACCCAGAAAGAACCCAGGGAAGGATCTACACACTGCAACACCCAGACTGGACAATAAGAAAAAGAATCTGATTCTCAAGAAACCTTTTTAACCGACAAATATTTCACAATTATTCTTAATATGTATTAATTAATTAATTAATTAATGTATTTATTCATCTCAACATAAGACACTAAATAAAAAATAAATATCAACTGTTTTCTGGGTTATTGCTGCCTGTCTTGGGCATCATCCTGCCCAGGTTCAAAACCAGTCCAGCCCATTATAAATCCCTGCTGGTCTAGAGGCCCCTATGGCCAGTGGCTATCCATAAAATATCCATCTATCCATTATCTAAACTGCTTAATCCAATTCAGGTTGTTGAGGAAGCTGGAGCCGAGCCCAGCAGACAATGGGCCAAGGCTATGCATAAATTATTTCCCTGATAAATATGTATACACACGCTAATCAGTCATAACATTAACATCACTGCCAGGTGAAGTGAGTAACATTGTCTGCAGTTATTTCATTACAGAAGCAGGAGCGTAAAGATTATTGTGAATCTGCAGAACAGCAGGTTCCAGGTAATTGCTAGGACCAAAAATGATCCAAGAAAAAACATGGATCAGAGTCATGGATACCACGAGGCTCATTGATGAATGTGGGGAGTGTGGTGTAATACCAGAGAAGATCCTGTTTCTGGTTCTGATAGAAAAGGGTCAGACACACAGTGCAGCACAGTCTGATCTGTTTAAGCAGCAATGTGGGACTCACTATTAGGCAGGTGGTCTTAATATTATGGATGATGACGAGGGAGATCTGCTCACTATTAGGCAGGTGGTCTTAATATTATGGATGATGACGAGGGAGATCTGCTCACTATTAGGCAGGTGGTCTTAATGTTATGGCTGATCATGAGGGGGACCCGCTCACTATTAGGCAGGTGGTCTTAATGTTATGGCTGATCATAAGGGGGACTTACTATTAGGTAGGTGGTGTTAATGTTATGGCTGATCAGTTTATATTTAATCAATGCAAATATCTGGCGTTCCACTGTCCAATAACTTGTGATTCAAAGGATCAAACTTCACAATACTTTACACAATGTCTGTAAAATTTGGTGAAATTGCTTCTATAGGGGGCGCTGCAGCACAACATGGGACGGCCTTGTGATTGGACGGTCAAATGTTAATTTCCCAGCCCAAGCACCACTGAGGAACCCTTGAGCAAGGTTCTGTCCCATTACACTGCTGCTGAGCGCTGCCTGCTCCATGTGTGGACGAGGGTAAAGTCACGTTTCATTGTAGTGGACTTTGTGTGATGGGGTGTGTTCACAATCCCAACACTTTCACTCCACTTTTTGGTCCTGGACTGAGGTAGTGGAGGTCTCCTGTCTCCTGCAACATACAGTATAACTTCATTTCCTTCATCCTCCTTAGTTTTGACATTTTGTCGTTGGATTCCGATCATAATGTCATAACAACTCTCCAAACTGAAGGAATTTTGTGCAAAAATCCACGACGTTTCTGGATGAACTCCTAAACCTCTGAGAACATCACTCTCCTCTGCGAATGACTTGTTGTGCAATTCAGGCTTGTTAGAAATGTTCTCCTCTGTGGAAACATCAGACCCCGCCTCCAGGGCTGGCTCGTGACCCCTCCCGGAGGCCGGCACATAAATTAGGCCTGCGAGTCCAAAAGGGCTGGACTCTGGAGCTGGAGACCATCAGGAATAACTCACATGGCTGAAGTTTTTCGATGTAAAAGAGGAACTTTTCAACATCCAGTTTTTATCCCAGGTTTCAGACTGACCTCGCCCCAGTCCAACAGCCCAGGATCTCCTGCCACTTACACTGATCGGCTATAACATCAATACCACCTAGGGGTGGGACAAAATATCGATATGCCGATATATCGTCCGATAGGATAATCGGCAATATAGATATTTAAATGAATAAACACTCGCCGCCAATGAGTCATTGGCATTGCTACTTCTTCTGTCCTCTGGGGGGCGCGGCTCAACTGAGTGCAGGAGATTTGGGTGAACGCTGAAGATGAACTAAATGCAAAAACGCTTGACTGAAATGCCCCAGCCACATTTAGGTTTGGCTTTTACATTGAGAAATTAATAATGCAACCCAGTGTTTCGCTACGTCATTGTTGTGCAATATATCGATTATTGCAGATTTGTGGTATATTATCGTGGGCCACATATCGCGTATCGTGAGATACCATGCAACTCCCACTAACACCACCTGCTTGTTCTTCTTAGGGATGAGACCACATGGACTAGCATTCACTCCCAATATGCATCAATGCACCAGTTGTTTTTCTTTAGATCACTGTTGGTCGGTACTAACAACTACCTGGAACACTCCACAAGACCTGCTGTTCTGGAGAAGATTCTTACGCTCCTGCTACCAGCACTTTAGCTTCAAGAACTGACTGTTCACTTGCTGCCTAATATGTGCCACTGTAATGAAATAATAAGAGCGCCAATGCAAATCACTTCACCTGGTAGTGGTCATAATATTATGGCTGATCAGTGTAGTTACTCATTGCCATGGTTACGCTACATCCATTATGGTTACATGGATTGAGGGGTTTCTTGATTTCTTGCATGAGCATTGCTAACACTAAATTGGCTCTGCATTATCTGCACCCGTCACCCCTGGTTTATGTGTTAAAAGCTTAAAGTAATGAAATTTTTATTGGAACTTTCTTCAGGATATTAATATTATTAGAACATCAATCTATATATTAATTTATTAGAAATTAAGGGTATTCATTTTAGTAGAACTTCACCTTTGGGGGTGTTTTCAAATAAAAAATGTAGGTTACGTGTAGGATGGAGGTGGGGGCTTGAGGTGCCGTACCTCCTGCTCCTTTTGCCTCCTGATTGTTGTACCCCCACGCTGTATGGATCGCAGTTTAGCCCGAGTTAGTCTTGAGGGACATGGATCTGCTCCACCATCACCTCATCAGTCTTTAGGCTGAACTAAAATACCCTGTTTACCAGACCAGCTTCACATCATCACCTCCATCCACAGCTCCTTGGAGAACATACAGACTACCTGCATGCTGGTCTCCAGCAGAAACCATCAGCAGATATGTTGATGATCCAGCACATGAGGAGTTGAGTGGAAAACCCAACAGGAACTCAGATTAAACTTACAGCTCAGCCTGAGGAACAGGACGCTCCATCTGCTCAGCGCTGACCGGGAAATCAACAACATTTACCTTCAGCTGGACGTCCAGAGCTGGTCTTCAGAAGCGTGAGGGTCTCAGCTCTCAGTCCCCATCGCAGTGTGACCACTGAGTCTCCAAAACCACACACTTATAGAGAGGAGGGGGCGCGAGAGAGAGAGAGAGAAAGTGAGAGAGGGAGAGAGAGAGAGAGAGAGAGAGAGAGAGAGAGAGAGAAAGGATGTGAGACCTTAATGAAGAACGGTGTACTAGATAACTAGATGCTAATGTAAAATAAATCTAGGCCACCTTATGTGTATGTTTTTTAAACAGGTTTAGTTTTGTGAATGTGAACTGGATGACTACTGACGTTTAGTGCCAACACTACACTGAAAAAAGACACACACACACACACACACACACACTAATAGAGTGGCTAATAGGGGGGAACCAAGCAAGGTGGCAGTTGCTAGTGGCCTTTGATCTCTGAGGGTGTAGAAATTTCCAGAACATGTTACACCTTTGAAGCCACACACGCATGAACACACACATGCACAGGCACACACCCCGAGCCTTCACCTTTGCGTGATTGATCGGACACCCTGTGTGCTGTGCGAAATTAGTTTTAACACAAGTTGGAAAGAGCGTAATTCCTCTGGCCACTAATGAAGGTCAGCGGAGGAAAGCAGGTCGTCCCAGAGAGAAGCCAGAGCCAGGTCAGTCTGCAGAAACGTTTCTGTATAAAATCACACGTCTTTTTGGCCCCATTGTGCACAGGCAATGGAAACCTGATATACTGGACTCTTCTCTTCTCCTTTCTTCTGCAGGGCCATGGTTCTTCTGTATGTGAGGGTCCTGGTGTTAAACAAGTACAGCTTAGAGGCTCAGTACCGTCTCTCTCTCTCTCTCTCTCTCTCTCTCTCTCTCTCTCTCTCTCTCTCTCTCTCTCTCTCTCTTTCTCTCTCTCTC
>JBBIGC010066410.1:0-10858 GCA_037576955.1 Lepidarchus adonis
ATAGTAAATAACGATAAGCTACTGAACAGAACTTTTAAACACTAATGCAGACACACACACACACACACACACACACACACATATGTTCTGTGTTAAACATGTTATAGCCTAACTATTAGGGGTGGGAATCACAGGGTATCTCATGATGCGATGCGATATGTGATACATGGCCCACGATAATGATAATATCATGATACAGCGACACAATTACAGCAATACATCACAGAAAGAGAATACCCATGAAAAATTTAAATTTCTTTATTTGTGCCATATTAACGCAATTTGAAACTGAGACAAAATGAGTAAGTCCTCTGAGACCATGGACCATTTTACTTCTGACCAGTTTTCTGTGGACCGAGGTGTGTGTCGGGAGGGGGTGGGGTAATTCGTTTACATAAATAACAGCAATGCTGTTTTCAAAAACTCACAATCTTTTAAATTTATTTGGATTACAATAATATTAAAAATAATTACTTTGAATAATTTGCAATATAAATAATTTAATTCTGTAATGTTAAATGTAACTAATGACCGACGCAGAGGCAGTTTAATAAAGATTAGACAGGGGGTCCTCTGCTTATGACAGGGTTCTGTCAACCCCTTGTTCTTCATTATATGTCATAAGTCAAATTTTGACGCAAGTCAAAACCCCTTATATAAGCGTCTACTGTGCTTTGCCCTTGGACCAATCCTCTGTCAGTTCACCACAGGGAGACATTCACCCACCTTAGGCTGGGTATTGCATTTTTTGAGTGTTTTATTAAAAGCCATTGATTTCTGTCAAATTACTTTTGAGGTTGATGGTAAATGCTAGAACTCAATACAGGGGTCCTCGTGTTCCTCGATTCGTGGTTACGTTGCTGACTGCCTTTTTCTTTTTTACACGCTGTTTGCGACCTAAAAGCTACGTAGTTGATGAGTAGAGTGGATGAATACACTCATCATCACGTGGCGCTATATGAGGGAGATAACGTTGTGCCATTTGCTCTGTTTCATTCGCTTGTTTGGAAACTTCATTATGGCTCCCAAGCGTAACTCAGACTCTACAGTAAAGATCAGAAACTGTTTCACTTCATTACTGCTGTGGATGTGATCTATGTGTTTATTTTACCCGTGCAACTGTCTTTCCACCTCTTTTCCACCATATTACCCACAGGTTTTCCAGCACCAGAAACTACATAGACCACAATGCATTGCTCCCCATAAAACACACCATATCACATCAAATGCCTACAAGAGAAACTCATGTTAGCTACATATATGCTGCTACTCGTTCATGTTTAATAAATATATACACCATCATTACATGCATGAGTTCTGACTTACTACCCCTGTAGTCACCCAAATAATAACACCAAATTACATAAAGGAAAAAAGTCACTATTTCTCATTGCGAACCCATCTCATCACAAAGTAAGGAATTTCGTTCCCTTTAAAAACTCTGTTAATACTTAGGATGTTTCACATCTGTGTGTGTTTGTAATTGTGTGTTTAAGATTAAAAAAAAACATTGATTTGAATTCAGCAAGAATTTATTTGAAATGTTTTATTGGTGGTACAGGTCAGGGTCAAAGATCAGGGTTTGTGTGTTGGTCTTTAGCGCTCATAACACTGCCACCAGGGGGGTCTTCTCCCTCTTCCTCCAAAGGTTTTTCCATAGGTGGAAGCTGGTGGGCACTGTTCCTTGGCTGGAGCTAAAGCCTGGAAGATGGAGCACAGATTAGAACATCTGTATCACTAGAAAACATTTACTCAACATTTGTATCTCCATGAGCCACCATCCAATCAGGGGCTTTCTGCAGTGACTGTACAGGCTGTATTGCCTCTTTCTAGGACTCTGCATATGTTCAGGACTGAAACAATTAGAACCTCAAAAAAGTGGACTGTGAGCTCATTGATCCCCATAATGAGAAGATCTTTCCCATCCTTACCCTCTCTTCTCTCCATTGCTGAGGGTGGTCGTGATGGTGAGGGTACTGAGGTGCTGTCTGAGGTCTCTGTCTCAGCAGTGCAGGACCTCCTGGAGCATTCTGATACCCCTGAGCTCTTCTGTATTTGGTATTTTGACACCAGTAGGGTGTCGTGGCCTCTGATGCTCCTGGAACTAAAATTTAGAGTCTGTTACTCAACAATAAGAATGAAATATGTATTTTTGTGCACAGTTCTGGTAAAATCTTGAAACGACAATCAGGACTCAATGATTCTGATGATGGAAAGAACCATTTGCAGAACCAAGGTCTTATTAAAGTCAACCTACCTGTTCTCCATTCCACTGAGGTCTTTTAGCAATGGCCTGGACCCTCTCTGGCCTCCTATGCTGACCGGACTGAGCATTCCAGTTTTTTCCAGATGCCATTGTCCTGTCTCTGTGCAGTTCACCGTCACCGGCTCTCTTGTGGACATTTTCTTCTGCTGTAGGACGGGCTGATATATATCTCTACCATTCTGGTCTTCCACTTTCTTTTTATAGTTAATTTTTGAGCCCTTTTCCTTGTGTCCCTCTCCTGGTTTTCTTTTTCATGATTGTGTCTGTGCTTGTGTCGCTGCTCAGTGCATCAGTTTCTGCTCAGACAATCAAAATGTAAAAAGACCCCAAATCAAAGCCCATTTCTCAAAGTATCATAGCTGAAGTTCCAGGTAAATCTGAACAATTTCTGAACCACTTAAAGCTCTGTTTAACTAACTACAGCCCACTTTCAGTCGTCCGATCCTTCTGTGAGCTTGGGGGTCTAGAGATTTTAAGATGCTAAGCAGTGAACCTTGTGGCACACCACAAATAACAGTAGAGAGAGATGATTTGGCTGCCAGAACTGATGGCTACAGCCCACATTGGACTTCCCCACATTCCCTTTTCCCTTCCCCGTGGCAGGAATGTCAATGTGCAAATGTGTGTGTGCATGTGCTTTGAAATGCTAAGGTGTTTTTTTTATCTTCTCTCACACTGCCCGACATATTATCACAGAAGCAGATTTAAGAGCAGTGGGACAGAACCAGCGGACAAACGTATGAATGAAAACAGCAGTAAATGGGGATATAGCAGAAGAGCAATACTTAACTATTGCTTTAATGGTACTTTCACTTTCATTTTTCACAGCATAAAAAGGGGGGTTGGGGCAGCATCATAACCACGAAGTCGAGTACGTAGTAAGTCAAGAAACCTCTGCATTAATTTCAGCCAGAACATATCTCTCATACATCAGTATATACATAACAGAGAATTGAAAGGAGGAACCTGGTGTTATAGTCAACGTAACCAAGTAATATAAAATCATAAAATAAATATAAAAACAATAAAATAGAAAAATAAATACATCTTTCTCAAGTTGAACATTTATTAGAGCTTTTTGGCACTAATAAAAGTTGACAGACAGACTAGCAGAAAAAAGCAGAAACCAATTACATTGGCGATGTGTGATTAGGAGGCAAACCTCCCGTCCCATCTTTCATTGAATCAGTTTTGGTAGGCACTGCACACCTGGAACGCTCCATAAGACCTGCCGTTCTGGAGACACTTTGACTCAGTAATCTAGTCATCACAATAAAGGCTGTTGTCATGGTGACATAAATCCTTATATTATCACCTATATTATCTGCTTTCAGTATGTCAACTACAAGAACTTAATTTGCTACCTAATATATTTCACCCACTGATATGTGCCATTATAACAAAACTTTTTCCACTGGGTTTCCTCCTACTGTCCACTGTCCAATATTCAGTATTGATATTTTGGTTCAAATGTCTTTATGATGACTGATACAGGTGAATGCCACTATGCCAAGATCTCCTAAAAATGTTGGTACACTTTTTGGATTTTTTGCTACAGTTATAAATGTTCAAACCTGGGTAATTAACTGCAGGGAAAGTGCAGGGAGCTAATAACAGTTAACAGTTGACACCATTTAAGCAAGTGAGAGTTATTCACTTTCTGATGTAATGTGCAGCACCTGAGTGATAAAGCACTAAAACATGTGTAAAATAACCTGAAAATATTCCTTCAACTCAACCTATATACACACTGAGAAGAAGAAAAACGACACTAAAAGTTTGGTTTGATTTGCCGCTCTTTTAAGGTCTAATTCAGCTTTCAAAGTTGAAGATTTTTAATTTCATGGGCATAAATAACAAAATCCACATGAATAATCACATTTCATCCAGAAATACACCTCGTTTGCGATGCTGTGCCCTGTGACTTCTCTCTCAATCTGTATAAAGCCTGCTTTAACATTTCTCCCATCGTCTTTTATTCACCAGAACTATTTCACCACACAAACCTTACAGAGAACTGGCAGCGCTCTCCTCACAGCTCATTAGGCTGTCCAGTGCTGTTGATAGCAGTTGTTGTGGCTGGCTTCATTTGGCTTTTGTGTGATTCCTAGCCAGAGGATTGAGCTGGCTACTACTAAATTGGGCATAAATCCTTTATAACATTACTTGATGTACTAAATATTTTCAGTATAGTAGGAAACTCCCCAGTTTGTACCATAGATACAATAAGGAAAAACATGTTACCTTGTTTTTTTATTATTTATTATATATTATATATTAACTTACAGGCATCACACACCAATTTGTCATTGTACATATATCTAAATGCACCAAATTATATATTTATATATAATATATGATATATAATATTTTACATTTATTTTTATTTTTCCCCACTAATTAAAAAAAATCTTAATTAAAATTTTTGAATATGTATGTTTGGATTCATATTTAAATATGGAGTCAAGGGTCCATTGTTCAAGGTTACTTTATTTTCATCAGCTCCCAGTAAGATGTGCCTTTTTCCATAGGCCATGGTACAACATAGTATACCTCCTGTATGGAGCTATGGTTAAACAGTGACTAAATATTTGTGCACATTCAGAGTTTTCAAGAATCTAGCGATGTACCAGAATGCAGCTCATGGGAGGAAAATTCAAGCTCATCAGCCAAGAAACTGAATGTAAGAACATGGACATTTCAACAAGACAAAGACCCCAAACAAAACCCCAAAATACCCCAAAAGTTCTTGTGTGGCATGGTCAGCCTCCTGACTAAAGTAAAAGTATTGCTTGACCACTGCTATGAGTTTTGTCCTTGTTAAATAACCCTCAAACTTTATTCAAAATAGTTTACAGCTCTTTAGCATCTCTGACACATATCTGCCTGACTCAGAAAGCCTGTGTTTCGTTCTTGGCAACTATTTATTCAGCAGCTCTCCTTTCTTGACTGGCTGATTGGAGAAAACACGATGAGCTCATCAGTGATGGTACAAAGGTCAGATCCAACTCAAACATGTGGCTCAAAGTCTATGTATAGTGTGAGTGTGGGCATGTATAGATATGTATACTGTGTGTTCTTGCTTTACTCTCAGTCTCACTGTGTTCTTAATTGAATATTCCCCCTGTGTCTTTGTTCAAAGGAAAGTTCTCTTAATGGATGGTGTATGATCACTTTTATAGTAAAAGTTGTGTATAAAGTATATATATAGTGTATTGTGTGCTATATGTACAGATATCAACAATGTCTATGGACCATAACTGTAGGTCTGCGCATCCAGGAATGTGTAAAATGGTATTTTGGAATTAGTATGAATAATCAGTGCCATTATATACAATATAAACATGTCTTTCAATGTTTAAATTCTAGTTCTTACAGAGTACTTCATATTGTTTAATTTAATGTAAATAAAATATTTTTGAGCTTTTCTATTAATCAAATTCTGTATTATAAAAATTCTTTTTAAAAAAAGGTCTCATAACTGCAATTCTGGTACATCATAAAAATAAGGATTGTCAGTAGCTATGTAGTCTGAAGGCACACAGACTATTCAAATCTGTCATTGCAGTGGTGGGTGGCATATTCATTTTTTGTGATGAAAGAATGTAACATTATAGAAGGTTTCTACATCATTTGTGTTAGGGAGATCCTTCAATACATTTTATACCTTCATATGAACCTGTGTGGGTTGTAATGGTGGTGATGGTTGGGGGTGGAGTTGTCAGACAATCATTCCAGCTGATAAGCAATAAGCAGACTGAGAACTGATTAAGCAACAGAAGCCCCCATTGCACACCAATGGTATACTGCACGTGTAGTGTCTCATTCAGCTCCCTCAGACACTGCCTGGCTCAGGGCAATCTTATCAGTCTGTATTGGCCAACCGCAGAAGTTTTATGGATGGGCTAGGATCAGACATGTTAAGACAAAGGTTTGTTAGGTTATAACATACAGAGAGAGAGAGAGAGAGAGAGAGTGAGACACACACAACTGTTTGAATGGTGTACTATGTGGATGTGATTATTCAATATGTTCTGTTTAAATAGGTATTACTACATTTTTGGTTCTAAAAATCAGTATTCATCCACACTGAAAAAATCAAACATAAATGTACAACCCCAATTCCACAGAATTTGAAACATTGCCAAATTTAAATGGGCAAATCTCATAAACTAATATTTATTCACAATAGAACATAAAGAAACATGTTTAAATTGAGTAAATGTACTTTTAAATAATAATAATAATAAGGTCACTGTGAATTTGGGGAAGCAACACATGTAAAAGTTAGGACAGGGCCTGGTTTACCACTGTGCTCCTTTTCTTTGTCTTTTATAAACAGTGCCTAAATGTGTGGGAACTGATGGGAACAGCTGCTGGACCTTTGGTGGAGGTATGTTGTCCCATTCTTGTCCAATATAGGGTCCTAGGTTTTTAACTTAATGATGCACCAAATGTTTTCAAATGAGTCTGTAATCCAGGCAGACCAGTTCAGCATCCAGAATCTTCAAGCACAAAGCCATGCTGCTGTAATAGTTGTCTTGCTGAAATATTCAAGGCCTCCCCTGAAAAACACATCATCTTGATTGGGAGCATATGTTGCTCTAAAACTTGTGCATACATTTCATCACCTATTGCACCTTTCCAGATAAACTGTCAGTTGCATAAGCTCTAATGCACCCCTACACCATCAAACACTCAGGCTTTTGATTAAAGTGATGATAACAAGTTACAAGGTCCCTCACATTTTTAATATGAAGGAATTTCAAATTGAATTTCTACCACAAAACAGTTTTTTCTTTGCTTTAGTTTTTTTTTAACTAGTTTTGGCCCAGAGAAGACAGCAATGTTTCTGGTTAACATATGGCTTCATCTTCTTGTGCACATAGAGTAAAATATGTGAAAACCTTTATTTCTTGGAATTTGATGATTATGGTTTTCAGATAATAAAACCAAAAATTCACTGTCTCAGAAAGTTAGAATATTATAAAAAAAGTTCAATAGTGGAAAGTCATGGTGTCACACCATAATCAGGTAATTAACTCAAAACACCTGAGTCTTTAAATGGTCTCAGTCTGGGTCAGGAGGCTACACAATCATGGGGAAGACTGCTGACTTGACAAATGTCCAGAAGACAGTCATTGACAACAGGGACAACCGCAGATTGAGATGATTGCCAAGCAAAATCCAGTCAAGATTTTTGGGGAGCTTCACAAGGAGTCAGCGCATCACAAGTCACTACACACAGACAAATCCTAGACATGGGCTACATGTCAGGCACATCTTACCTGGGTTAAGGAGAAAAGGCACTGAACTGCTGATTGGTGTCCAAAGTCCTCTTTTCAGATGATTGTAAATTCTGCACATCATTTGGAAATCAAGGTCCCAGAGTCTGGATGAAGAGTGGAGAAGCACAGAATACATGTTGCTTGATGTCCAGTGTGAAATTTCCACAGTCAGTGATGATTTGGAGGCCATGCCTTCTACTGGTGTTGGTCACTGTGTTTTCTGAAGTCCACAGTCAACGCAGCATCTTAAAGAAACTTCATGCTTCCTTCTGATATGGAGATGCTGATTTCATCTTCCAGTAGGACTTGGCACCTGCCCACACTGACAACAATATCAAAAGCTGGTTCAATGACCAGGGTGTTACTGTGCTTGACTGGCAGCAATTTCACCTGACCTGAACCCCATAGAGAATCTGTGTGTTATTGTCAAGAGGAAGATGAGAGACACCAGATCCAACAATGCAGACAACCTGGGCTTCCATCACACCTCAGCAGTGCCACAGGGTGATCTCCTCCATGCCACGATGCATTGATGGAGTAATTAATGCAAAAGGAGGAACATCCAAGTACTGAGTGCATAGGAATGAACATACTTTTCAGAAGCCTGACATTTCTGTTTAAAACATCCTCTTTTATTGATCTTATGTGATATTCAAAATTTACCACCGAATCACCGAAATTTCAAAAAATAAAGGCTTTACATATTTCACTCTATGTCTAATGAATCTATATAATATATGGATTTAATTTACTGATCCACTGCCACTTTAAACTGCACTGCACAGACAATATATACTACCTGTGCTTCATTAGTCATTGTCCATTTCACATGTGGTCCATAGCAAACACTGACTTTTTGTGTACATTGTTTATACTGTATGTTGCACCACAGGTCCAAGAGAAACACAACTTCAGAGCAAATGTTTTTCATGTAAAAGTAATATGTCTCGTTTTCAGCATTTTGTGTTTTCAGTGCTCTATTGTGAATAAAATACAGGTTTATGAGATTATTGTATTTGATTTCACACAACCACTTTTCTTGGAATTGGGATTGTAAAACTGTAACAATGATACACGTCCCCAATCTCTGCAAAAAGACTAAAATTTACCATGCTCCTTACTCGGACACTATTATGCCATGTGCACACCCACAGCATTAACTAGGCCTTTTATTCTGAAATCACTAGCAAAATTGTAATTGTGGCAGTTTATTTTATCAGCTGGCTGGTAGGGCAGGCACTGTAGAAATCTATTTGATTACTGTACAGTGGTGTCAAACTCAGGTCCTGGAGGCCGGTATCCAGCACAGTTTGGTAGTTTCCCTCCTCAAACTCACTCGCTCAGCCTGGCAATTAACAGGTGAGTTGAACCAGGTGTGTCTGAGGAGGGAAATCATCAAACTGTGCAGGACACTGGCCTCCAGGACCGGCTGTAGGAGCTCTGAATGTTGACCTCAGAAATAAAAATCATGTTGTACCTGACCTATCAGATCTTGTTCACATGCTAAGAATCAATCAGATGTCAGTGTTTTGTGTTGAGGCACAAGAAAATGTATGTTGAGCATAAGAAAACCTCCTATAGCCTTCCTTCCATTCAACACCTGACTTTGATCTGTGAAAAGAATGAACACCTTGATGTGCAATGATGAGCATCAGATTAATTATACACTGGATAAGAGAGAAATGCTCAGTAATGGGACTTGAAATCATGTATTACATTACATTTACATTTATTTATTTGGCTGACGATTTTGTCCAAAGCGACTTCCAGGTACAGGAAACAATCAAGCATAAATTCAGACGATACTGATGAGTTACAGGGAGTTCAACTTAATCTTCTTAGTCATAGAAAACAGTGTAAGTGCTACAACAGTGCATATACTGTAAGTGCATTAATCAGATGCCAGAGGAGTAGAATGGTGATCGAGAGCTAATCGGTGGTCATCAAATGAGCCAAAAGCTATTGGAGTACAAACATCAAGAGCAAAGAACGAAGCCTTAGATTGATTATCGCTTGGAGCTTTGCATCATCCGAAGCTACTAATACTTGGGATTATGTACTAGTTATGGTAAAAGAAATTCAATTGATCTCTGCTTTTAAAATGCAGGCATATGAACTCAAACTGTCTTACTGGTGCCTGAATGAAGCTTGGCAAAGCAAAGCAGATTATCAATTGCATGGCCCATAAAGGTAAGTCATAAATGGTCTATTTGATTAGACAGCAATTAGGGGACATTGTGCAACTGACCATTGTTCATTATCCTAGTTAGAAGTTGGTGCTTAGCCAGAGTTCCTGTAGAATCAATCTGTTTTCTTCTTCAGTCAATGGTATTAACTGGGAAACTCAACACTCAACACATTCTCACTCCCATATCTCACTTGGGGAGGCTTTAAACTACAGGTTTGAACATTGCTGTCCGGATTTGATTGCATTCAGCCACAAGTGTGTGTTTGACCTTGTTTTCAGTGATCACACTGCTAGAGTTTGATTAATCCGTCAATGATCAATGATTAGTAAAGGGAAGAAGAAGAGGCTAACGGCTACTAAATATGAATCTCTGATTCATTTTTACTGTAAAATAGGTCACATTAACTTTAAAAAAGGAAGTTAATATGCTTCCTTAAAATGTAGACATGAGTAAACAGTGAAATAACATGTGTCACATTTTGTTTAATGTATTATTAGAAGTCTAATAAATTAAAACCTTTTTTCAATTAAAGCAACAATTTCTTTTACATTTTTAAACTGCTGAAATATATTCCTGCATAATTAATTAATAAACAATGAATAAAATATATATGCAAATAAAATACTGCAGCAATATTACAATATCCCTAATATTGTAAAGATCAGTGGAACTGTGTGAAACCTGAAAGCAGTAATGGAAAGAACTTTGTACAGCATGTCTATTAACATTATTTATTTGTCCAAAAACACATATGAATCATCAACGATGAATGTAACTACAAATGTATTGGTGGAATTAAAAAAAAAAATCTGGTTTAATAGAAGCAGTTTTCCTTCATCTTTTCCTGTCTGCTTGAGGGAAGAGCAGAAGTTTCTCTGTAATTCACTTAAATTCACATTGATCCATTTTCTCTGTTTTACTGTGGACTTTTAACACATTCAGTATTTAACACTTATGTAAGACGCAGGTTAGCAGCTCTGTGTCTTTATCAGAGCTATGATAGAATAGTGGACTTTTACACAGCAATGATTAAACCGACTCTTCTTTCTTTCTTTCTTTCTTTCTTTCTTTCTTTCTTTCTTTCTTTCTTTCTTTCTTTCTTTCTTTCTTTCTTT
>JBBIGC010066471.1:0-10857 GCA_037576955.1 Lepidarchus adonis
CAATAAATATATATATATATATATATAGAGAGAGAGAGAGAGAGATAAATAGATAAACAGATAAATAACATATTTTGGTTTGGCAATTGAAAAGTTGGTAACTCAGTCACTCTAGAACAAGTGAAAAATACACAATATTTTCATGCATAGTTACTTTTTATGCCATAAATTCAACAAAAAAAATATTATGACACTGTTCAAAAGTTTGGGCACCCTGTATAATCAGTATTTAGCAACACCTCCTCTGGCAGATTTCACAGTTTGCAAAGAATCAGATTGGAAATCAATGGAGATGCTCTCATCTTTAACTGCTCCACCTCTCTCCACCCACACACACCCACACTCAGAACGATGGCCTGAGCGGACACCCCCGTCTTCAGTAGTGCTCTGGGCCGTGGGATGGAGGGAGTGGGAGTTGCTTGACTCTGCCTCACCCGATGTGCTTGGTCAAGTCAACAGAACGCAATGGATCAACTGTTCAACCACTCTGCACACCCACATTTACACACACCCGCACTCTATGGGAGAGAGTGGGGTGTGCAGGAGCACAAACACAGCTCTGTTTCACTACAACTGTGGTAAAAAGTCCATTACTCATCCCTTCATCAGAACACATGACAAAAACAAAATGTGAGGGTGTATGGCAGACCACAGAAGACAATCAGCAAAATTGTCTAATTACAGGTGGAATACCAATCACACGTTAACTTCAACAACAGCGTTACCAATGACGACATGCCAATGGGCATATTGTTAAATGAGCATGGACACTTAAAAAGAAGGGATAGAGAAATTCTGTAGTGTTGGGACATGTTGGGGACATTTAGGACACCACTGGGGGCAGTGGTGGCCTAGTGGTTAGAACTTTGCCCCTAAAAACCAAAGGTCACAGGTTCCAGTCCAAGCCCGGGCACCTCTTAGGTAACCCGGGGTACCGCCTGGGTGCTGTTGAAAGCTGCCCACTGTTCCACGTGTGATGGGTTAAATGCAGATGACGCATTTCTTGGTGTGTTCACAATGATTAATAATCACTATCATTTTGGTCGTTTACAGTCAGAAGCAGAGCAGTGCACATTGTATTCCCACAAATACAACCAATCTCTTTACCATCTGAAGCAGTCATCCTTTAGAACCATAAAAAGTTCCCCGACTGTAAACACTTCTCTCAGATGATGCTTCAGCAGCTTCACAGTCCATCTCTCGTGAACGTCACTGCCCACTTCACTGAGCAAGAATGAAATCTGAAAAGCAACTGTAGTGTGTTCTATTGCTGTGGTATGCTCTCCTGTAAAACCTGAAAGCTTTTGGCTGATCAGAATTGAGACTTTTTATATTTTTTAAGGTATTTTATATTTATTTTGTTTTATACTGACCAAAGAAACCAATAAAAAAGTAGAAAGGTTAATGAATGCTAAAAAGTATTCATTAATGGCTAATAAAATCTTTGGAGAACGGTAGATTGTGATATGACTTGCAGAACAGGCCTTGATTACTGTTTCCAATAACAACCAAATGAGATAAATTAGAAAACAGTAAAGATTATACTATTTTCTAGTAAATAAAAAGTAATAAGTAAAAGTAATCTTTTACATTAATCAATATCCGACGAAGGCTAGCTTCTCCGCCCCTCACAGGCCAACATGTCATGATGCTTTAACACAAAACCATCACTGCAAACAGAAAGAGACATGAAGGAGTGAGAGAAACATCCAACCTGACAAACCAGCGATCTCCATGCAGCCGTATCAATCATCATTTGGCAAGTGTGTTTCTGTCATTGGCCTTTGACATCTTAACTTGTGTTTTTTTTCTCCCTCTGTTAATTGGGCCTGTGAATGAGGAATCAATCAGATCCATTGACCTCTTTCACAGCTCACTGCTTTGACCCACCACTGCTCATAACCTTTACACTCAAAGGCAGGACATCTGCAAGCAGGACGCATCCGTGACCTTTCTGAAGCTAATGCTGAAGAGTGCACACCTCTCAAAACCTCGACTTCACCCCTCGAAACACTCTCCCCACTGCACCAAGCGTATCATCTCATCACGATCACGTATCATGAACACAGCATCCATCTCCACGGGTCACAGCACAGATCCATTCTTTCCACAGCAGAGAAAAACAGAAACATTGCACTGAGAAAAGAAAAAGAAAATGAAAAGAAGGTTGGAGTTTTTCCTAAAGCTGTTGGGGTAGAAGTTATGCCCACAGTGATGGAGTCATAAGCAAAATCAACTTCTCAGTAAAAACACCGCACACACTAAAATGAAGTCAAATTAATTGTGGAATAAACACATTTTCATGTGTCAGATTGCTACACTTGCTCACACGTTATTTTGATCAATACAGCGATAGAGATCAATTTATTGTAACTAACACACACACACACACACACACACACACACACACACACACACACACACACACACACACACACACACAAAAAGATCTGTGATTCACTGCTCAGTGGGAAAATTACTGAGGCACATGTGAAACTCACTTCCCTCTCTCCCAAAAGAAAGTCTTAAGATTAAGACAACCTACAGAAAAGCTGAGGCAGAGAAAATAATGCAGTAAATAAATAAATAAATACAATTTAAAACACTCCTCTTGTAATTTATTAGGGATTCACAGATTTGCAGTAGGATTTGTAGGTCAAAGTCTGATACTTTTCATGTCCATATCTACCAAAGCAGATACAGAAACAGAAATAAAACATTTTTTAAAGGATTTCATTGCCTGAATTAAAATATTATATACTCACATACTGTATATTTCATTCTATAAGCTTAAACATGTCACATTAGGTAAAATGTATGCATTTATATTCCATTATAACCAATATTGTGCTTCAGAATGCAATATATTACTATTAATCATCAGTTAGAAACACAGGTCATATAATATATAATTGCACATTTTTAGATAATATACACCCATACACACCCAACACACACAATACACAAGGAAGTCTACTACTGTGTGATACCTATCAAATTCAGAACTCAGTATGACCAGCTTCTGCTCCAGTTTCGCTGGTCTTGGCCATGCAGCTATTCCTGAAATGAGTCATCTGGTGCCAAAACTTTTGCAACCAGTAGTTAAATATACCTTTCATTTTTCAAACAAGTCTGATTGATATTCAGGAACATCTGGGATATCAATTACAAGGGGTTCGTCTGTGTCTAAGGTCTTTGAAAGTGAAGGCAAAGCCAACGTGAGAGACGGATAGCAATGTGGATACTTAGCAAGTAAGAGATTTTTCTCATGACTGAAAAAGTAAATAAATAAATTAATAAATAAAATAAATGCAATGACAGACCTAGCTTACACTCTTAGGTCAGTCAGGAAACAGGAAAGCATGAGTTTGCCCCAAACCTACATGCAAAGAAAGATAAAATGATTCACACAGCTTACCTCTGAGAATTTATGATTGAAAAAATAAAGTGTGAGCTTTGCTGCACCAACAGAAACAATATCTGATGTAAAATATAAATGGATGAGCCATTTCATTAGGTACATTCCACACAGTATTAAGATTTTGCCTTTTCAGCGCCATTTACCACACAGGTAAACTTATTACAGACTGTACAGTATTCCAGTGACTCACCACTGGTGAAGGACTACAGTATTAACAACAACCTGTGCAGCAGCAGATGCACAATATCAGAATAATTACATATGCAAGGAGGACCAACAACCATCCAGGTGTGTTTAATCAAGTGAACTCTCTAGTAAGTGTAGAAAGAAACAGACGTCTACAGTTTGTAATTATAAAGTGCACATGTGTACATATACAGGGGTGCTGTTAGTGAGGTTTGTAAAAACTATAAAAAATTACCTATATTATTCATAAATATGACATGATCAGATGTTCAGGCAATTCCTAAGAGTAGATAATAACCCATTTAAACCCAAAAGACAAAAACTATTATACAAAACATTTTTCCAGTAGACTTCTGCACATAATCTTTATCTCTGTAAATGGGCAGAACTTTTTATAATTTTTTTTAATATATAAAATCTTTTGTTTTTACCATGACACACTTCCACAAAAATGTGTTGTGAATATCTGACGTTGTTAATTCCATGTTAATTAAATAAAACACCTGACTCTAATTCCACCTTCAATTTAACTGCTAATCTCTGAGGAGGGATGCCCTGTCCTGTGCCCAGCACAGTTTAGAGATTATCCTGATCAAACTCACCAAGTTCAACTTTTTGGACATGCTTTATATCTTGTTTAATGTTCTTGGCTCCCTTCAACCAGACAGCTCCATTATGAATCAGTTTAGGTGAATAGGGAGTTTGGTGGGAAATATTTTTGAAATGTTTAATATATTTAACATAAACTGACTGATTTCTTTACAGTGGTTGTGAATTTTATTTGCAATTTACCATCCAAATGATCAGGGAACCTGAACTACCATCATCAATCATGATATTCATAACCCATATTAGCAGGAACATTGTATTAGGGAGCTTTCGTATGCTTCATACACTATGAGGACTATCCTCTACAAGTTTTTCAATGACAAACTTCACATTTAAACATGGTGAATATCCTCAAAATATTTGATGAAGGTTTGAATTGGGTAAAACCCTCCATTTGTTCAAATTTATTCAACTATTTGTTGTATAATTCATTCCTGTTTGAGTGCACACAATTCTGTTCATAATATGCCAAGAGTTTACATGTGTATTTCTGTCTCAAGCTTAATCACCAAGTTGATTAAAGGCACTGGGTAAGAAGCAATAATAATAACAATAACTAATAATAATTATAATAACCTAAAAGTAAACACCAGTGCCTTGTTCCTGATATAAACAGCAGCAATATTGAGAGACATCAACCAGGTAAGTCAACAAACCGCCTGAGCGACATAAACACAGACTAATAAGCAGAGCGAATAAACACGCGACAGAGGTTTGATTTTAAATTCACAACCAAAACCTGGGGGAAATAAAATGTTAAAGTTTTAAACCTCAGCAGAAGCAGCAGCCATGAAACTGTCACACTCACCTCTCTCAGGGTCGGGCGGTATAACTACCAGCGGCCTGCGCACCTGCCTGATTAATATTAATATTCCGCCAGCTGCTACTTTTAGTGAATTAAATTCTTATGCATGAAATTTATTCTATTTACTTATACTAGCTCCAATTTCTTTATAATATTGTGCGTTTGCATTGCAAGAGGCGTAAATAGACGGCTATTTGAACAGGCACTGTATTGGGCACCTTCCCAGTCAGCGTGTTTTTACTGCGTTTACAGAGGCAAGATGGCGGCGTCCAGCAGATCGCAGGTTTTGGCGCTTTATCGGAAACTTTTGAAGGAGAGCAGGAACTTTCCCTCCTATAATTACAGGTAATGATGCATGCGATGTTTTGGGGTGAGGTGGGTTTTGATGTAATGTGATGTGATGTGGTGTGGTGTAGGTTTAATGTTTCATAGCAGTTAACAGAAGGTTGCAGAGCTCGCCTCACCATAGACCTAGCGAGCTGTCACTTATTATCAGCCAATGACGTGTGTTTGTGGAGATGTCTAACAACAGACCATGTGTTATGTAGCACATTTTACCTTTCCTTACTTTTTAAACAATCCTGATCCCACTAATGTACCCTTTACCAATCCCTTACCAAAATGGGTGGGTAATACCAGAGAAAACATAAATTGAGAATAGGGGTAACTACAGTATCTCACAAAACTGTGTACACCATTCACATTTTGTAAATATTTTATTTAATATTTTCATGGTACAACACTGAATATATGACACTGTGATACAATGTAAAGTAGTCAGTGTACAGCTTGTATAAGTGTAAATGTGCTGTCCCCTCAAAATAACTCAACACACAGCCACCCTTCTGTGATGACCTCATGAAGGAGTGGAAGAGGATTCCTGTGGCAACCTGTAAAGATCTAGTGAATTCCATGCCCAAGAGAGTAAAAGCATTGCTGGAAAATAATGGTGGCCAAAATATTGGCACTTTGGGCACAATTGGGACATTTTCACTTAGGGGTGTACTCACTTTTGGTTAACAGTGGTTTACACATAATGGCTATGTGTAGCTGTACACTGACTACTTTACATCGTATCAAAGTGTCATATCTTCAGAGTTGTCCCATGAAAAGATCTAATAAAATATTTGCAAAAAATGAGGGGTGGATTCATTTTTGTGAGATACTATATGTATTCTGTATCAATGCATCAACCATAATTGATGCAACACATAAAAATCAATATGCATGTTCGTTCCATAGTTCATTTTACCTCATTTTACTGTGTGCAGTGTTTTGTGCTAAGCTGTGACCAGACTGCTGTATTTGACCTTTAATAATCAAATTTTCAGATTATATTCAGTTTGTGTAACAGTCTGAATGTTCATCATATTTAATAATACTGCAGACCTCAGTGTTGAACCAAACCCTTCTGCTGCAAATTTTAAGTTATTGATAATAATTGGATTATTGTCTAAAATAATTAATGTAGCATTAAATTATGAAGAAATGTGATTTAACCAAGAACCACTGATTAATGCAGTGATTATTTTATTACTTACAAAACAAATTAAATAATACATAATTTAAAGAATTGCAGAATTTGCATGTGTTCAAATGTAATTTTCCTAGAAGAAAAATATCAGACTACACTAAGGAGGATTTAATTCATCTACGTATTTTTTTGCAGTGTGACTATTAATTAAGTTTTCCATTTGAGTTGGTTTTGATTTGTATGGGTTGTAGAGAGTTGCCTAGATTCAGGGAGATTACGTTTTCCAGGAAGTAATAAGTAGAGTAATTCTATTACACTTTTAGAGAAGAAGTTAGTAATGATTACTTTAATGAATAATCAGTCTAGTGTTGTTAATCGCAGGTGACAAGGAGAAAAAAGTAAACGCAAACCTAAACATGAACCTGAGCAAGTTATTAGCTGAACTACAGAGCTTAACATCACCCCCCTAATCTTTGTGTCTAAAGCTGTTTGTCAGCTTTATTAAGCTCTACATTCTGTTTCTCCCATTCACTAGGTTGATTAAAGAAAAAAAAACATAATACCACTTACTATGGGCAGTATTGAGATTATTTGATATTAGTACTAGTTGACTCGTTTGGAAATTGTCTTTTTTTTTTATTTAAATTAAATACTTAAATTAAAAATCATGAATTTTAGTTATTAAATTTTTACTTTCACTATATGAAGATGACCAACAGATCTTTGGAAAAAACAAACACAGTCAGCTCAGTTTGCAAAGCTAAATTAAATCACTATTTCTATGGAGTGAATGGAGTACTTGAATTGAGTTATTTTGAGGGGACAACAAATTTACATCGTTATACAAGCTGTACACTGACTACTTTACATTGTATCAGTGTCATATCTTCATTGTTGTCCCATAAAAAGATATAATAAAACATTTACAAAAATGTTTTGCTAAATACTGTATATTGGTGAGGCATTGTTTTTGTTTCTTTTTGTTTTTTTTTTAAATTTAATTAATGTATTATTATTATTTTTTTAATGGTGGGCACCACCCAGAAATGTTACCAGCTGAAATTTTGCAACAGTTACAACTGCGTTTGCTTTCCACAAGTGTCAGCGATATGTTGCCACTTTTGTTAAATAAAGAGCTACACCAAAAGGGCTTTGTTTGGACTTACCTGTCACTCTCAGCATTTTTTTGTGCTGTTGACAGTAAGTCTGTGGTAACCGGCCTCGAATAGAAGTGCATGACTGTGCTCAGGTGGCCTGTTCTCTTGTCGTGAGTGATGGGCTGTCATGTTGTAGTTCAGATTCAGACAGGGGATAAAAGAGGACGAACCAGTTCCAGTGAAAGCAGTTTTGAAATAAAACTGCATCAAATTCATAATGTACTGTTTCTTAACTTAAAAATATATTATGTCCCAAATTTTGTTCTTTCAGTGAGGCTACTGGGTCATTTCACTTTCACTTTCATTTTAAAAGCTTTAGTCCATTTTAAAAGGTGTCTGAGAGTGCACCTGTACTGTTTTTCTGTTTTCTGGGCTGCATATGTTATAGTAGACATGCACCTGCACACATTTACACTATTGCCATTTCACAGTCAACATTCTAGTGAAATGAAAATGTGCAAACATTGGTTAATAACTAATATTTCAGTCTTTTAAAGAAATGGCTAGGCTCATAAAGCTGTCCTGGGTCCAGCACAATTTGTGATGGTAATGGTTAACATATACTTATTGTTTTCAGTTATTTTCATATCATTGTTTTATATTTTTAGGATTATTTTTATATTATGTATTTTCAACATTAGAATTATAATGCCAGTTATAATTTTAGTGCTTGTTTTTGCTTAAGTCTTGGCCTTTCATTTAGTTTTTTATATTAAAGTAATGGCTCTCACCAATCAAAATGTATTTCCCATTTCTACTGTTTAAACCAGTGATCAAAATGTCTCTGAGTCTGAAAATGGTCTTTTCTTACTAGATTGCATGTTGTTCCAAAATCATTGTAGTACAGGGGTCATGAGACTGAAACAAAGTTTTTAGTGCTTTATTTTAAAAACCACTTTATTGTAATTTGACCGGTGTTTTGTGGCTAGAGGTGTATTCACACATAGTACTAAAAGAAGGTGTAAAGAAGTACTGAATTGGAAGGAGCACGAAATGTGAACACAACTGTCTTAAGTGTTGACCATGTCTTCATGAGACTAAGTTACATTACTGATGGTGCCACAGCCCTGCGTAAGTCGGAGCCCGAGGTGGAATAGTTGTCTTCACTCTGTTTGGGTATGGCCCTCCTTCTCCCCACATAGCTCATAACGTGAGGCTTCTGCTGCCTGACCAAGCCCAACTGAAGTTCGTGTTCTCCAAGTGTGATACGCTGTTAAACGTCATTACATTTGTAGTAGAGTCACATGACTTGCTACTCAGAGAAAGCATGTGTTAACCTTCACCCTTCAAGTGTTGGTGGTATACAGGGATAGGGGGAGTCCAAGCTAGTAGGTGGAACTGAAATTGAATCAAATAAATTACTCCAAAGTGTCGAAAATGTATGAAACTGTATTGTGTTGCAGAATGTACAACACATAACATCTCATAAAAGGAGTTTTTGTTACCTACACAGTTCGAGTGGGGGTGGGTGTAATTAGACTATACAGCATGAACTTTACATGAGCATGAGCCTCAGCGGGAACAAGTGCGAATTCTCACTTGCTTTTCTTGGAGGTTCTCTTGGAGAAGACAGATAATCAGTGCTGCACTGGGAGGAGAGACTACCATGCTGAGCAGAGAAGTGTCAGTATAGCCCATGGCTTATAGAATAGCCTGCTGGAGTCGGTGATTAGGCTTTATTATTGTGTGTAGTGCTTTTGTGTCTGGATATAACCTGGTTTTGATTAGTTGACAGCTGCAGAAATAGCCTGTTGAGGTTGGCAGAAAGAAAGCAGCCTTAAGTGAAGTTTTGGTCATGTTTAGACCTATTGGGCTTGGATTTTTCTGGCACAAATTGATTGTGAGGATAACAAGCTGAGCCAGACCCAAAATTGCATTGCAATGTATTCATAATAATGCAGTGTATTCCTGCTTGGTGCAGATTAAGGCCGCTTGCTGAAATGTCTTTTTGTCCCCGGGATCTGAGGTTATGGCAGCATGCAAGAGTGGGCAGGGGAAGTGATGTTAATGTCATTTCACCTCCTACTCCCACTTTCCTCACCTATCAAGCAATACACTCCACTAGCTCACAGACCCTGATACTGAGCTTCTCTCACAATTGGGAAGGAAAATGCGTCATGACTTTGGATTCATATGGGAATTGTGGGTCAGTGCTGATATATGGTATTTTACATGTAAACATCTGACCATACATGTGTTGCTCTGTCCAATATAAAATGTAGATGATGGAACTACACCTACACACCTATGCGCTAATAATCATCGCAGTGTCCAAGACCTAAAAGAAAACACTACGGTTGTATTAGGCATTATAATTTTAATGTCAAAAACACATTAGAAGTTTCTAGAAATAAAGAACAGTGAAAAGAAAATGAACTAGAACAACAACCGTCAATGTTCACCACCACCACCACAAATGATCCTAGACCATTGCTCTGCGAGAATAGAGTTTCAGACCACTGTTATAACCATTCCTATATACCGTAATTTCCGGACTATAAGCCACTACTTTTTGCACAAGCTTTGAACCCTGCGCTATTCCGCGCTAAATCCTATTTCTAGATGTACAGAAAGACTTAAAATGACAAAGATGAGCATATACAGGTGTAGTACTCACAGTAAAGCGCTACTCCACAAACGTTTGGTGAACTAGCCGCGGCCTGCTGCTAAGCTATCCCTCCACGAACATGCGCGTTCGTCTCTATTTCAAAATAAAACGTTAAACACAACATTAAAACACCTGCGGCTTTTAGTCCAGTGCGGCTAATTTATTAATAAAACAGGATTTCCCCCTAATTTTAGCTTGTAGTCCGGAAAATACGGTAGCTGAAGAGCCCATAAGCTCACCCCGGACAGTTAATGGTTTTAGGAGCCTTGTCAATTATTAGGAAAACTAAAGTATTACATACTACCCAATCTTTACAGAAATAAAAATAGAAAAACATTGTTAAGATTTTAAGTTCCACTAATGTGAACTTTCTGTGTTTGCACTGAGACCCTCCCCCTACTTTCCATAGAAGCTTCTCCATTCTGTACAGGAGGATCTCAGTGAAACAAACACTGATGTCATCTCTTATTCAAGATTCAGAGTTTATTAAGAAGCACTTATAGTAATCTTTGCATGAAATATGAAATGAAATTCAACTTTATTGTCATTGCACATGTCACAGGTACAAGGCAACGAAATGCAGTTTGCATCCATCCA
>JBBIGC010066480.1:0-10856 GCA_037576955.1 Lepidarchus adonis
TAATTTATAAACAAAGCATTGCCAAAGATTAAATGTATTTTTCCTATTTATTTATTTATTTATGGTGAAAAAATAAGGAACTCCAGGTTTAGCCTTTAGTACTGCCACCACAGGTACAGAGACAGCATTGCAGTTTGGGCTGCAGGTTGACGTTCAACAGAGGCAAACAAATGGCAATGTAACATCATACTGAAGTCAGTTAAACGGCGCTACAAAATGCCCAGGTTCAATCCAAGATTTGAACGCCCGTGTGGACAAGGCCTTAAAAGGAAATATCCTTATGTTGATTCTCAAGCAGGACAACTGTCCATAAACTGTAATGGTCCCTTCACATGGTGTTCTGAAAAACAAGACGCCTTCTTTCTAAAGGACAGGCAGTGTTTAGCTCAGAATTGGCTAACATTACCCATATAAAAGGGTATACGTCAGTCTTTCAGATTTTTTTTTGTGTGTCTTAAAGTGAGTCATAGTGACAAAATAAGGTGTTTATACTACAATCTACTTCCATCAGTTATTTGGCTTGTGAGAAGAGAGCCAGAATGAATTGTTGAACAGATCCATGTTTCCCAATAGTGTCCATGCTTCATAGTTGGCTAATTTCACTTGTACATACTGATCAGCCATAACAATAAAACCCCCTGCCTAGTATTGTGTATATACACCTTGTTCTGCAGAAAGAACTCTGAATTATTAAGGCATGGCCTCCTGAAATCTGGCACAAATGTTGGCAGCAGATCCATTAAGTCCTATAACTTGCAATGTAGTTTGTCCAGCACATCCCCCAGATCCACGATTGGTGTCTAGCCATTCTTATGCTTGGACGTTTTCCTTGCTTCTAACCACTCAAAACACACTGTTTGCTTGCCGCCTAATTATATTCCACTTCTTGATGAATTGTAATGAGAGAATCATTATTCAATATTTATTTCACCAGTCTATTTTTAAATGTTAAGGCTGATGTATTTAGTTAGCATTTATTTAAAAATTGCTTTTTTTTGGCTTGGTGGTCCTTCTTACCTTGCTGTCTGTGTGGGATGTGCTGAAGGGGGCTAAGAGGCTGCTGATGGCTGATTATAGTCTCTCAGTGGCACGCGAGCTATTGTCCAACAGCTCGTTAAACTGCACTGTTTGGCTCCTCTCCCAGAACCCAAGCTAACTCGCTCTTTCTCTCCCTGTCTCTCTGGTTGCCCACAAACAACAAATGCTGATGAGCCAGAATGAGGTGTACAGTTTGTGTAATGGTTTCGGTGAAAAGATTCTGTTATCGGTGCTGTTGAATAAGCTGCCAGTCCATTTTCACAAGCTGCCTCTTGAAGAAGAACTGTAGTGGTTTTCTGCTGCATCTGTAGCGTACATTCAGTTTCTCTAGACTGTAATTTCCTTGTACTTAAACCGGACCCGATTCAAAACCTGCACAGAATAGAAGCTAGGGATGCACTATTTTTTATGGTCATATTTTTATTAGCCGTTTTAGGCCACACTGTGCATGGACACACATTACCAGTATGACATATAATTAAAAAGAAGTAATATTTGATTTTTAAATTCATTAAAGTCAATTGCCAATTTAAATAAATAAGAAAAGGACTGGATTAAAAGAGAAATGCCTGGGGTCAGGGGTCGGGGTTCATTAGTACAATTCCAGCGACTCTTTTCTGACAGCAGGTCCTCGGGCAACGGAAGTTTGTTACGGATTACATAATACTGGGGGCCCAATGTTAGAATTTTTAATAGGGACAGCAACTTGTAACCATTATTGTACAGTTTGTAGCGATAGATTAAGTTATATTCTGGCGTATTTCTTTAAACTAGGGGTTTCAAACCTACTTATACATGTTATCACCTTCTGCTTTATATTCTGCTTGCAGGGCATTTAAAAACATTATTGCGAGCAGTACGTAGTTATGAAAAAAACCCAAACCGGTGTCGTCACACCCTGCACTGGTGTTTGTTTTGACCGGAGTAATCCTATATCAATCTTTGGAACAGCTGCTGTCAGAAAGTGTGTTTTTCAGGCTCGTGGCTGCTGTGTTTCTGTCGGTCATATGCACTTGTGTAGAGAGGCTTTACGATGGATAAAAACGCACACTTATCTGGTCATCTGATGGAAGGAGAGAGCCAGAGATGAAATGATGACTGTTCCTGGGGCCGAATGCTTTTAAGATGAGAAGCTTCACAGTGGGCTTTGATTAGCAGGCAGACACACTGTGCAAGTATGTGAAACGATTTAATTCAAAGCTTAAAAAAAGGACCTGAAATATTTTTCCATCATAATGTTGATGTTTATTTTGCATTTTGTCTGTCTTCATAGCTACTGGTGAATGGTTTTATTGTAAGAATGCTTGATGAATAAAAAAGTTAAGGTGAACCCTCTATAAATTGAGTGATTAATTGGTGGTTTGAATGATTAATTACTTTTAAATTCTCCTTTTACAGTAAGAAAGCCTGATGGACACACCCATTTATGAATGATGCAATTTCTGTCAAATGGTGTCTTTTAAAAAAAAAATTCCCCTCTATTTTATTTATTTATTTAATTTTTTATATATAAAAATATATTTATTTTTTAGTTATGTTTTCTTTTGCCTCTTTGTCAAAATGTCAAATTCTTAACTATAGTTTTGATTTTAACAACTTTATATACCACATGTGTTCATGCATGTGGCAATAAGTTTGACCACCATGAATTTGCTGGACATCCACCAAATTTGTATTTTTTTTTATTTTTAATAAATAAATAAGAAAATAAACATTTTGTATGTCCCAATTGGGTAAATGATGAGCTAGCAAATTTGCTTTTAAAGAGAGTGACTTATTGAAAATGCAAAAATTAGTTTTTTGTTACCATTGTACTTTTTATGACTTTTGTAATTTTTACCTTGTATCTTTAGTACTTTTATATTTATTACCTTTGTATTTTTATTAGTATAAGATGTGTTATTTTTTGTCACTGTCTCTATGTTGCAGTTGCAACATAAGCAATTTCCTTAGCGACAATAAGGTTTTTCTGATTCTGATTTCTGTTGTTAATAGATAAGCAATTTTTATTTTATGGTAAGACTTAAGACTAACAACGGTGTAAAGTAATACGAATTACTGACTGGTTTGCTCCTACATGCGTATAGTGATGTTTGTAGAGATGCATTCTGTGCCATATTTTAGCTTTGTGAGAAAATTTAAAATTATTAACAATTATTTTCTCAATTTACTATACCTTTTTAAAAAACAAATCAAAAAAATTCAGCTTCATATTAGTTGAAGTGATAATTTTTTTAATTGGAATTAATACTTTATTCTTTACTCACTTAGCTGGTGGAGACCTCCCTAAAAGGTGAGATTGCCTTTGACCCTCGCTGCGCCTACTACCTGTGGTTCGTCATGGACTTCTGCGATGGAGGAGACATGAATGCTTACCTGCTGTCACGCAAGCCCAGTCGCAAGACCAACACCAGCTTCATGTTGCAACTGGGCAGTGCACTGGCATTCCTGCATCGAAACCAGATCATCCACAGAGACCTCAAACCAGACAATATCCTCATATCCCAGGGACGCACTCCGGCGGGCTTATCTGAGCCCACCTTAAAAGTGGCTGATTTTGGCCTGAGTAAAGTCTGCTCTGCCTCTGGCCTCAACCCTGAGGAGCCAGCCAGCGTCAACAAGTGTTTCCTGTCCATGGCATGTGGCACAGACTTCTACATGGCCCCTGAGGTGTGGGAAGGCCACTACACGGCCAAAGCGGACATCTTTGCCCTAGGAGTGATCATCTGGGCCATGGTAGAGCGCATCACTTTTGTAGATGTAGAGACCCAGAAGGAGCTGTTGGGGAGCTACGTACAGCATGGCGAGGAGATTGTTCCGCTTGGTGAGGCCCTACTGGAGAACCCCAAGATGGAGCTACTTATTCCTGCACGGAAGAAAAGCATGAACGCAGGAATGAAGCAGCTAATCAGGGAGATGCTGTCGGCTAATCCACAAGAACGGCCGGATGCCTTTGAGCTGGAACTCAGACTGGTGCGCATTGCCTGCAGGGAACTAGACTGGGACACGTGAGGAGACTTTTGTCCAACTGTGGAGAGACAATTTCTCTCACCCCCCCCCCCCTCCCCCCTTTTTAATTTCATACCACCAAACAAAACACACACCCTGACTTGGTAATGTTGAGTTGTACTGTTTTGTCAGAGGAGTAAGTCATTTTCTATTTAGGGTTGTCTATGTACAAAGTGAGTTAAACTCTGGCACCTCCTCTATCTGTAAGATACCTAATGGAGTTGTTTGGTGAAAAATCTGATTTACATGATGTTTCCATTGCTCCTAAATCAGGAGATCAGCCAAGATGTGTTTAATTTTGCACTTTTAACTATGTGGCTAATATAGTAGACCACTTTACACTCAAAAATAGTGGACATATTTTGTTGGACTATACTAGCCTCATGGATTTGGTGCAATAAAAAAGATAAAGTGTCTTTGCTGATCATCTACATTAAAGGCAAGAGGAAATATTTCAGGGAGCCATTCATTTGTTACATTAAGTATCCTCCAGATATTCGAGTGATTTCTGACTTTTAACTCACCCTGTGTCATTGTAATGGTTGTCCACAAGCACATAGTAGCTGAGTGGCAGGTAGGTCTTTACCCAGCAGGGGTAAGCTTACACCACACTACGTACATACGGATTAAAGCTACATGCACCTCCATGGATTTCTCTTGTCTGTGGACTAAGCCTACGCGCAGATCCGACCCCCGGAGGTCGAGGTAATCTTGCTGGCATCCCAGAAGCGAGAACGCGCAGAGCACGGTTATTTTAATTGGGCACATCAAATGCCTCTTGGCAAAACAAACTCGTGACAGGTTTTCCCCAGATACTTCCAGCTTTTCTCTCTTGGGAACACCAATTTCGTCCTCTTTGACAGCCTGTGGTAGCTCATCAATGTCTGCCTGCCTCACTCTCGGTGCTAATTTACCTTCTGATGCAATGCACACGCGAAAACACAGGGAAAGCATCCTACTGGGTGCAGCTCATCTGTTTGTCCCTTACCATGCAACAGTCATGGTAACTTTCAAACATTCGTTTACTGATCAATATCTCTTACTTTCTGCACTACTTTCAACTAAACCTCAGGCTGGTATATTTGTACATCCAGATTTTACAAGATCTTGACGTTTCTCTCCCTTTTTATACTGAATGCCTCCCGTACACCATAGACAGAAAACAGTGGGTGTAGTTTTGCAGGAAAAGGAAGCATGTTTGTCTGGCATGCTGTTGCAGAGCAGATAAACACCAATATAGCAGATTTCTTAACTTGTAAAGTTTCATCGTTAATGGGGAAGTACAAAAGTCTAGCAGAGCATCTGTATACAAATGGACAGGTGCTGACTTGGGGCAGCTATTGAAACAGGCATTTGCCTCCTTGATACTTTTGTGGTGTTTGTGAATTTGGCACCTGAGGAACAATTGGTGTGTGACTGAGTATGAGTTTGTTTGTGTGTAAAAGGACAAATATACAGTAACAGTTGCTGTCATAACAAAACCTCATGTTTGCTTTTTTTGAAAGTGTAAAAATGTTAATGTGTGTACATTAATGTAATAGTGTTTTTGACCATTTCTGTTGGTCTGTTTTGTCATGAAATATTAATAAAAGAGATGCTGGCATCAAACTGTTTTAAAAAAGAATAAATTAATAGAGATATGAGGTTTTGATATGACATGTATGCGCTTGTGTGATTGTTCTTATATTTGCCTCTTCATGGCTCTTGTCCAAAGCTGTTGGAGCTCAGCTGAGTTTACCTGTGATTTTATTCATTATAACCCAATAATGAAAGAACTCAAAATTGGAGATCAGAAGACTGCCTTAGAGAAATAATTAGCAGAAACCAGGCTTTCTCTCCTCTCTGGAATGTGTGCAAGGTCTCTTGAGGGGGATATGGTAACATGCTACTGCAGGAGATGTCTTAAGGCATTTCACTTTGGTATTTTGGAGTTTATGCTGCTTTGTTGTATTTTGACAGTATTTGAGTTGCAATTTGACATTTTCATATGATGCTCTCGCAGACCTTGGAATGATTTTGAAACTGTTGCCAATTTAGCGACTTTGTCACTGGACTTAATTACTTTTCGGACCCCCTTAGCACCAGTAAGGTTCCAAACGTTTTTACAAACCGTGTGATTTCCATGGCAATAGGAAGTCCATGTCCCGTGTGAAAAAAGAGGTTCCTGGTCCCAGGCCTGCTGACCCCATGCTTTGCACATTTTTGTTTTTGCTCGAACATGTGACTCGGTCAACAATTTTTTTGTTGTTTACTGATGACATGAATCAGGTGTGCTAAGACTAAGTGCATTGTGGGATTGCCATGGCTGGGATCCAGGAATCCATGCTCTAGACCAGTGATTCCCAAACCAGTTCCCATGTGCCCATGCCCTGTACACTTTAGTGTCTTACCCGCTTCCAAAACATCTGATTCAACTAATTGGTTACCCAGTGGTTTTTGAGTTGAAGTGGGTGTGTAAAATCAGCACAGCTTGGGAGCTCTAGGACCAGTTTGGGAACCACTGCTGTAGACCAATTTCCCAACCCTTGTCCTGAAGCCTCCCGTCCTGCACAGGGGATACTCCAGGGCCAAGAATGGAGCAATGATCACCATCCCTGGTCTTGGAGATCTACCTTCGTGCAGAGTCTGATTTCCTCATACACCATGATGAACTGTGAGACTGACACAGCAACAACCCTGCTAGACATACTATGTGATATGACATATGACTGACTGTGATACATGGTTATAATAATCCTTTCTGACTGTGGGTATTGTCAGTAAACTGATGTGTTTTGTTAGAGAAGTTTAAATGGGACTAGAGTGTATGTTTATGCTGTTTAATAATAAGTTTGAAGAGTGAGGATGCCTGTAGCCATGAAGACATATTGGCCCTTTTTAATTGAATATAATGTGGCCTTAAATGTGGCACTACTGTCTTATTGGTGCGTTTTGACCGATCCAGACCTTGGAGAATCAAACCACGTGTGTTGTGAAAAATGCCTTCAGGTTTTGTGATGGTACATTTTGGCAATATTGTCCAACCCTAAACAGCACCCCACCCTGGACTTGTGACCGCTGAAGTTTATTTACAGTTTAAAGTTCGGACAGTACAGCCTCAGTGACTCCTCATGTGCTCTGCAACAGTCCTGCCTACAAATTGAATGATTTAGCAATGCATCTTGCCTTCAGGGAAGAATCCTGCAGCAGACAGAAAGAACAGTCAACACCAGCACTCCCGTACACGTCCACACCGTGTGGAATATGTATTTATACAGCTCCAAAAGCCTCTGCAAGGCCTTTAGTTTTGACACACCAAACCGAGGTGAATTTGATCTCTTCTTACTGTGTCTGTTTGCCTGGATTTCCCAAAGTGCTGAATCTTAGCAGTAATCCCCTGCCATGCTCCTCACAGACTAACACTAAGCCTGTTAAGTTGTCGTGGCACTCGGTGAAGAGAGAATACTTCGGGCACTGAAAAATGCCATTCAGGTCAGCATTTTTATTTTATTTTTATTTTAACCAAGGGGGGCACAAGTCTACAGACTTCACAGCAGCAATACCTCCGGCCCCTGTTTCCTTTAAATACAGCACATGTATGATTTAGTGGAAATAAGTGGCAAGCATAATATTTAATGATATTTAAAGCAGTTGTTCAGGATTTGTATGGTGTATATATTTTTAGAACCAGCAAACACAATATGGAGAACCTGGCAGCCCACATTTTTTGATGGATCATCCATTAATCCACATTATCATTAGAACAAAGCATAATTGGATTATTTCCACAGTGCCACCACTGATTCTGGATCACCAAAATATTGTTTAATCTGCCTTTTCTTTGAGATTACCATAATTTATGCCTTATTTTAAAATCCTGCTGCCCCTGTAAGCACTTGATATGATGGAATGTGCACTGAACAATGGCCTCAACTCTCTTGTAAGGAAAGAATTCTATTTGCCCTGAAGTGCTGAAAGGGATTTTGCTTTGCTTGATCCAGCTCTGTAGCAAGTGCGATGCCTTTGTTTGATAGTGTTGTAGTTTCAGTATTAATAAGTGCGGATGCTGAACTGACGGCTTTTTCTTTCGAACATTTTTTAGGTCTGTAAATGTTCAAATTGCGCTGTTCACTCCTGCTGCAAGAACAGATTTTGTTTTATTTTTTGGACGTCACAAAACCAACAAAACGTATATAAAATGACACTCAGCAATTTAGCCCCAAAATACAAAAAACAGCCAATTTGAATAAGTAATTTTTGCTGGTTTTAGAAAGATGCAGACGGAATGTTTAAATCTAGTAAAGGGAACTAAGGGACAAAGTATAAAGAGATGGAAAATATTAAAAATGAATAATGGCTGTTTTAGAGCATAAACTCCACAGAAATGATTGGGCCTCGTGGGGGAAATAATTAAGATATGGTCTCTTTAGCTAAACAACTGTTGAGCAGACCACCCTCAGCCTCTGTGTTAACTGGCCGGCAGTGGACTGTGGAAGATGTCATTTCAGATGCTGCTTTTGCAGGTGTTCTCCCATAGATGTGCATTAATACTACTGTCAGTTTTGCCTTTAATCTTGAGTTGGTCAAGTAATGGTTCAGTTTTAACTTAAAACGCCATTTAATGTTCACATTCTGAAGAGCTGAAATGTCTCATGTGCAGCTCCAGAGAAGCATGAACTTCATACAGCATACAAAGTCGCGTCGGGATGGTAACACTCCAGAAACCTATTTTGGCTGAACACAATCATGTTAAATTGCAAAGTCTTTTATTTCTCTATCAAACGCTCATACTAGATGCTTCATCAAATGTAGTATGTCCTAAACGAAAGATTCTTTATTTTTTTCTTTTAGCATATTTTTTGCACTTGTGTACATACTGTATATGAACAGCACACATGGAGAAAGATGGATCCTGTATGTGTTGTTTGGATGAATGGTGAGGGACGGTGCTGAGTTTGTATTGAAGGAAAAAAAAAAAGTAAAAACATTGTTTGGTGAATTTGGGGTGCAGCAGCTTTCTTCATTTCATTTTGCTCATTGTGTAATATTTCCGACATGATTGCACACATACAGCCTCTACATATACTTAGCTATAAAAGTGAGTTTAAATGGCAAGTGTCCTCTGGTTTAATGGTGTTTTTATGTTTAAAAAAATCAAAAGTTTTTTGTTTTTGTTTTGTTTTTTGGAAAAAAAACCGCAAACACCAGCTACCTCCATGGTACTTAAAGGCTAGTGTCGCTACCTAGGTTGGGCCTAATAACAAATTGAGAGCTCTTGAAGAGGGAATGGGTTCATTAAAGCTGCCTTTTTCAACTTTCATTAGGCTTTAACTGGGTGCTAGACTGCTGGCTCAGCCTTACGACTGAAGCACTGTAAAATCTGTAAGGAAACGCACCATCGCTGCTGTGTAAGAGGCTGCTGACAAAAGTTCTCACCAACCACGTGTTTGTGCATTCGTGTTTTACACAGACTAGAAATGGAAGTGAAAGGGCCTACTTTTTATATGGCAGTAGATTCCCAACTATACCACAACCGAGTCAACTCCTAAAAGGTGTTTTTCTAGAGTAGAGGAACTGCTAAAATCGTTCTGTGGTCTTCAGGTGGAGAAGATCAGTGTAAAGCAATGGTTCTCAGTTCTGATCCTGGAGCAACTCTGCTCTACACTTTAGCATAACTTGCTCCCAAAACACCTGTTGCAACTAATTAACCAGCTCTTCCTGCGGTGACCTTGGTGTGTTAGTACAGGGAAAACACATCTGGGAGCAGTGGTTTTCCAGGACTATGGAATGTTTCATAAAGCAGGATTTTGTCTGTGAATTCGGTTAAGTCAACTCAGTCAAGCAGATGTTCCTCAAAATTGGGCTCAACCGAAATGTCTTGTTTTGTGAAGGATGGAGAACCACTGACCTAAGGAACTTTAGTTTTTGTGACCGTATAATGGGAGAGACTTCAGATTGGTAAATGTTATTCCCAAGGGCCGAGGATTAATAGGTTCGACTGACCGATGTACAGGTGCAAAACCGCCCTCTTCACTGTGCCCTTTTCATAGAATCGCAACCTAACCCACCTCGCCTAATTTTGGCTCGATGACATGCGTATCGATAAACTGGTGTACTTTTGTGAGTATTTTTTACTAACCATTTTCTTTCTTGTACAGTATTTTGCTGAGATTAATTGAAATTTACAGGGAGATGCTGTAAATGAATGTGTAATTTATTGTCGGGATTGGCTTTATAAATAAAAACTGAACTCAAGTTAAACATCTGAGTTGTTGTGACGTTTTCTCACTGAAGTCCTCAAAACTCATGACTGTTGATCTGATTCACTTAGGCCTTTTCTGGATCCAGTGTAGAAATAATAATGTGCATTTGTTCCCGTGTCATTTCTCTTAAATGACAAACCGAACTTTCCTCACTTTCTTTCAAATGTTTGATGTAAGTAAATGTGGTTTTAAACACACCAATCACTCCATATATGGAAGTCTGACAAACCGGCACATTTATATAATCCATAATAACATACATAATCCACCTATTGTTTTTAAAAATTTATTTTTATTGCTCTTTAGCACGACTCACTCACACTGAAGGTTCAGTATCAAGCTGGACTGCTTTTATGAGTGAAAGACCATGGAGGGCAGCCAATCAGAACATATGTTGGTTGCATTATAAGTCTTAAAGGAACAGTAAGCCTTTAAAAATAAGTGTAAGAAAGATGCTTTAATAAATAATTCTGGGCCAATTCCTGTGCTCCTTTCATAATGAAATTGACAAGGTGCATACACAAGCTTGCATTTTCAAATTGTGGAAAGGAGGAATTGTTGTTTGTG
>JBBIGC010066498.1:0-10855 GCA_037576955.1 Lepidarchus adonis
CCCCCGCTTCTATCACATCAAACCAACTACAATATACTAAGGTTACTTGTCCCAACACAGTACAATACTTATTTTTTTAATGACAACTTTTAATAATTTTTAATTATATATTCTTTCATTCAAATCTATTATGCTCTGAAACCACTTGCTTCCATTATCTCAAACCAACTACAAAAAACTTAGGCTACTACTCCCAACATAGCACAAGACTTATTTTTCAAAATATCATTTATTATTAATTTATAATAATATTTAATTATATATTTCCTCATTCAAATGCATTATGCTCTGAAATCACTTGCTTCTATCACCTCAAACCAACTACAAAACACAGAGGGTACTACTCCCAACATAGCACAAGACTTGTTTTTCAAAATATAATTTTTGATTAATTTATAATAATTTTTAATTATATATGTTTCATTCAAATCCATTATGCTCAGAAACCTCTTGCTTCTATCACCTCAGCATGTTTTTGTCCTAATTTCATCATGTGAATATAATAAGAGTACAACTTGCTTTTTATTTATATTTAGCATATTTAGAGAAGTTTTACTGTTCAAAAACAAACTGTCTTTCATTTAAGATCAGTAAACTCGATATGTGGCATTTGCATTTTTTAAAGTTTACTTTTATAAATACATAATACCCTAATTTATGGTTTTATAATGTTATAAGCAATACATCAAATTAAAGAGTTTAGTTTTTATCCGATTAATCGAAAAAATAATCTCCCTACTAATCGATAATCAAATAATCGTTAGTTGCAGCCCTAATTTAAAGAACTGTTAACTATTACCAAGGTCATATTTCCAGACTCTGGCACTAAAATAACTCTCAACTGAGTTTGAAACACCTAAGCAAGACTCAGCCAAGGGATTAAGGAAAGATGTATGGATGTGAGAACTGTATTTGTACAAAGATGCCAATATCCAGCATTTTTTATGTACATACAGTCTTATGCAAAAGTTTGGGTATCCCTTGATATAGAACTTATTTTGGTGATTTTGTAATTGAAAAGATGTTAGGACATGGAAAAACAAATTACACAATATTTTCAGCAAACATTGATGCATAGTTACTTTGTATACCATAAATTGAACAAAAATAAAAAATAAAAACATTATTATGGCACTGTGCAAAGGTTTGGGCACCCTAAGAGCTCCAAAGTCTCAGATTCTTTTTACAAGGTTCAGCTAATTAGATCTTATTCATGGCAATAGTTATTGTTAGTAAATGTCAGCTGGTGCCAAATTCAAAGCTTTTCAAGTACTCTGACTCTTCAAACCTTGTGCACACACTTGTGGACACTCAACAACCATGGGTTCCTCTAAACAGCTGTGTAAGACTCTGAAAATGAAAGTTATTGATGCCCACAATGCAGAAGAAGCTACTATTAGATAGCAAAGCGTTGTCAGCTTGCAGTTTCCACAGTGAGAAATGTAATTAAGAGATGGCAGTTCAGGGGAACTGTTGAGGTCAAGATGAGATCGGAAAGACCAAGAAAACTCTTGGAGAGAACTACTCATAAGTCAGAAAGACGAATCAAAATTCCAATTTGACTACAAAAAACCTGCAGGAAGATTTAGCAGACTCGCGAGTGGTGCTGCACCCTTCCACTGTACAGCAATGCTTGCACAGACAAGACCTTCATTGGAGGGGTCTGCAGAAGAAAACCTTCCCTGCATTCTTGTCAGAAGTCAGAAGTATGCAAACAGAACATCTACAGAAGCCTGATGCATTTTGGAAACAAGTGCTGTGGACTAATGAAGTTAAAAAAGAATCTTTGGCCACAATCAGCAAAGGCATGTTTGGAGAAAAAATGAGCAGCATTTCGTGAAAAAAACACCTTGCCAACCATTAAGCATGGAGGTGGATCTATCATGCTTTGGGGTTGTGTTGCAGACAGTGGCACAGGAAACATTGATTGGGTGGAGGGAAGAATGGATTCCACTAAATACCAGGGAATTCTGGAAGCAAACATCACACCATCTGTAAATAAAGCTGAAGCTAAAAAGAGGATGAGCTTCTACAACAGGACAATGATCCTAAACAAACCTCAAAATCCACCATGGACCTCAAGATACACAAGCTGAAGGTTTTGGAATGGCCATCAGTTCCCTGATTTAAACATTGAAAATTTGTGGGTAGATCTTAAAAGAGCTGTGCATGCAAGACGACCAAAGAACTAGAACCTTTTGTAAGGAAGAATGGGAGAAAATCCCAAGTACAAGAATTAAAAGACTTTTAGCTCTGATAAGTGTTTGCAAGTTGTGATATCAACCAGAGGTGCCGAGGCCAGTCCAGGTGCATACAGAATTGTTTTTGTTAAATGCAATAATGGGGACTAACAGACAAAACTTTATTTGGGAAGAAAACAGAACTTACATATGACAGATTTATTTATACAAGCTTAAATATGAAGTAAAATGACTTAGAAGTAAGAGATTACTAACACAAAACTGCAACTGCAAAATGGGACTATCAAGCTACTATCAAGAATATCCTGAGTAAACAGTTCATTGAATCGATATGTAGAATAATACTAGGCAAATGCACAAGTATAATCCAGGTTATTTGAAGAATAATGTAGCCTGGAGAGCTGCATATCGATGTTTACTGTGTTCAGCCCAGTGAGTCAGCGAAATTTTACAAAAAACAAAAGTGTCATCATACACTCTGTGCTACTGCAAAACGTAACCTAATGAATTACTGTATGAGTGGTTCAAATTGATGAGACAAAGCAATTAGGTTATGACGCCAATGGATCACTTTAGGTTGACTTGTTTTGAAGCAAAGGCCGCCTGCTGGCTGGGTGTGTAAGTAAAATGAGTAATCAGTGTGAACTGCTTGCACAATAGCCTTGTTCATTATTCTGAGCCCGGAAGTTGGCAGGAGGCTGCTTTCTCAATGAGAATAGGCTTCACAGACTGCTGGACAAAAAAATCCCCATCTGACTGGCCGGCTGGCTTTAAATTTCATGAATTTATCCAAAGAAGCTATTTCTCTTCACATCCATGCCACAAAGTAGAGGACAGCCAATAAATGAGCATGAAGAGGACAGAGGTCTAGATAATATCATTTCTGTTTAAGAGATATAAACTCGTCTTTCTAAGTTCATCATCCCTGTAACTCGCACATCAGTGTTGTCATGTCTGAATTTATGTTGATTCGTTTTGTCGTTTTGGACAAAAGCATCAGCCAAATGAATAAATGTAAATGTAAATGTAAATTTAGAACCAGTGTTAAGCTGCTCTCCACACACATGGATGTATTACATCAGAATCATATTGATACCAGCAGATATTAGCTTGGAAAAAATAGATTGTCAGCAGATAGGTGTTAAGATTTGAATTATATTTCAGACCGATATCTAATGATGCATTTATTGTGTTCCAAGTGACATGGAAAAACCTAAAATGCTTTCATTTTACTAATTTTACCTTGTTCATAAGTGTATAAAATATGGCTGTGAGGCTAATGTTGCTAACATACAGTGGAAAGCAAAAATCACCCAAATACCCTAAACTGTATAAAAAAAAACCAAATCAATTTAAATTCAAATACAGGCGGTCCTTGCGTTATGCTGCACTCAACATACACAGATTCATGGTTACGTTGCTGGCGTAAGGCAGACTCTGCAGTAAAGGTCAGGAACAGTTTCACTTCATTACTGCTGTGTATGTAATACATGTGTTTATTTTACCTCGTCGCTATCTCTAATAAATTACAACTCTCAGAAAGCAACTCTCTTTCCACATTTTTCCACTTGTATTACCCACCTGTTTTCCCGCACCAGACACTACACAGCCCACAATGCATTGCTCCACTACATCCCACAACAAACACTTACAAGAGAGACTTGTGTTAGCTATGTAAGTGCTACTCGTTCATGTTTAATTAATATAAGTCATCATTAAAAAAAAGATTCTATTAGTTCCAACTTACAGTTAAATTAGTGTTACATGGCGTTCAGAGAAATAGAACCCCCGACATAACTCGAGGACCAACCAAAGCATGAACCCCACCTGTCTAATATTGTGTAGTTTCCCTTCATGCAGCCCAAACTGCTTTGAATGTGGTGCACTGAGTGTTCTGACATCTTTTTCTCATAGCCAACGTTAACATTTTCTGCAGCAGTAGCTCCTCTTTGGTATCAGACCAGACTTCACTCTCCACATGCATCAATGAGCAATGGATGCCCATGAACCTGTCGTTTATTCACCAGCTCCTCGGATCACGTAATAACCACTGCATACATTCACTCCATAAGAGTGAAGTGTCTTAAGATTGGAGATGCTCTGACTCAGGGTCGACCAATATTAAGCATTTTAAAGATTATTTGTAGTTTTTTTTATTTTGAAAATCACCAATATTAAGTAATTGCAATGTGCACTACTGTTGCTCCATCGCAATATTCTCTCTCTGTGCAGTTTGCTCTCGACTCTGCTGCTTTATTTAACATAATTCACACAACAGTTTTTGATTGGCTACGTCACACAAGCACACTCGCCACATTTACACAAGAGAGAGGAGAGTTTCAGCTGAGTGCGGACTGTAGCTGGGGGTGGAAGGTAAAGCAGTGTTTCCCCAAATTATATAACTACACATTGAAGCCACAAAACACCATATAGCTATTCTATATTCTATTCTTCTATTCTTCTATTCTTCTATTCCTATTATGAAAAACCTGCGTTTCTCAACTAAAAATGTCTGAATAATGAACCTTGTTGCAGTGATAATGTTACCTGGAATGATAATGTGTTAATAGCCGTATGTAATGGTGATTAAGTGTCACAGTTTTATAATGTTACTAAAATGTTTGTTAAATATTATTTAAAGTTAAATTATATAGTTAAAATAAACATTTAAAGAACATTTTATATTGGCCTTTGTAAAATTCAGTGTTGAGAGATTTTTTTTGCCTATTGATTTCAATTTCAATTATTGATCCCGTTAATCAGCAATAATTGAAATCGATATCTTGCCAGAAAACACAACCTCTAGCTCTGACCTAGTCGTCTTATTTCAAGAACTGACTGTTCACTTGCTGTCTGATATAGTCGATCCTCCTGACTGGTGCAAAGAAATAACTAGAAAGTCAGTGTTTATCACATAACTGCTCAGAGGATTAAACATAATGCCTGATCAGTGTATATCATACCACAGTATCAAGTGATATTTAATTTTGTAAAGTAATAATAATTTCTTAGTACTCAGTTCTAAAAGATTGTCTTACAAACCGAGCTTAGCTTATTTCAACTGAACCTCACACATGAAAAGTCAGTGATGGTCTTCATACATGAAAGAGTTTTCCACCAAAACATATTAGTTATTTCACCATAGTGGTCATTTTAATTGTGTATTGTGATGTACATTTGATTCTGTGTTTAACAATATTATTCTGGTGGCAAACATTTAATCAGTACATATTTTTGTTTCTCTTTGATGCACAATCTGCACTTGAGTTACAGAATTGTTCAAACTGGATCTAAAGACTTGTGGGGAGATTTCAAACATGTCACAAAGGCAGATTTGTTATTTTTTTGCTGTGAACAGGCGCTAAGGCTCAGTTAATCTGTTCGGTACTTGTTAGCGTTTCTCCAAACAGGCAGTACTGGCCTCCACCCAAGTATATTTTGTTTTACTTTACAAATTTTCAAAACAATGCATATTCTTATGAATTAAAAATAACATAGATCCTTTAACTACAGACAATATAAGCTGATTGTTGTACTGAAATACTAAAGTACATAAATACACAAAACATACAAAAGATAATAAAACTGAATTTTCATTTCAAACCATATATGAACCTTATATGAATACCCAAATAAGCGACAATAATATCAATATCAATATAATATTCCTGATATTAGAAAAATCTTCCCTCATTGTTTTCCCACCCAAATACATTTTTCATGTATTTTCAGCTGTTCAATATGAAAACATCAGTATCAACTGTATTAAAATCTGAATTTTTGCTACCAATACTGGATAGATAAGTTATCTTTCCTAACACTAAAATACACCCATTCTTATTAACGACAGAGGAGCTAAGTAGAGGTATAATTATAAAGTTCTTCTGTAAAGTCCTGTGTCAAAATACTTCAACATAATCTTCCAAATAGATTCTTCTACTACACAAGCACAACGCATTTCAGACGAACACTGACTGACCCAGACACGTCAAAAGTCCCAGGACTGGAACATATTTGTGAGTTTGCTGGGTTTGCTTTGTTTTCCCAGAGCTGCCCTGCCTGCTCCTGCTTCTGTCAGCCCCACCACCAACGGTAATAAATGTTGGCACCCAATCAGGTGGGATTCACAACTGCCTGGCCAGTTGCCATGATATGGTCCATGTGCCTTCGGTGACCCACACTCATCAGAACCAAAGTGTGTTCCCAGCTCTCCTGCTCAGCCTCAGCTCTCCTGAAAGCAGACAGATGAACAGAAACATCCCTGAGGCAGTGAGGTGTGCCTTAGTGTGATAACAGCTCACAGTAATGTTATCTCTTCCAGACTAACTAAGGCCCAGCACATGGCCTTCTCCTTTTCCATACCTCTCGGTGGAAATGCTTAATTCAGCTGAGCGTCCTTTCCTCAGAAAGAGAGATGCCTGGGGAGGAGTTCAGCACCTTGGACAGCGTCCCCATACCCAAGCCTCTTCCAATCCCATTCCACTAATACTGCCTTCTGGATCCACTCCATTCCCATTAAGTCCCTCTCCGCTTTTCAATCTCTTATTCTCCATCTTCTTATATACTTCCTAAGATCTGGGTGGTACTGGTAAAATTCTATATTTCCAATACTGATATTGCAACATCACAAAATTGGATGATACACCACAGAAGGCACCTGCTTAATAAAGAATGAGCCTATCCATTGCTCTGCTGCAGTAACAAACTTTACAATACATAATGAAACATTGCAGTGAGGGTTTGATTGTATTCAGCCCCAAGAGTATTACTAAGGTCAGGTACTGAGGCTGGAAGATTAGTTCACAACTCACCTCGAAGGAATGCAGCGGCACATAATCCTTCCAGAGAACATAATGAACCTTAACTTTAACCACCCAATAAAACAGACTTTCTACCCATCATTCTGCAAAGTCTGCAGAATACCATTGTGTATACCATTATACTGTTAGACATACAGACATACACCCCCTATTGTCTCACCAACCTCGCCTCTCACCATGAAAGATTGCAGAACAGATTTCCTCCTGTTATTTACCTCGTTAAGCCACCAACCTCACCTCTCGCCCATGCCACAACGCCCAAAGTGTCCACTGTATGCATTTCTTCATACATCGCTCGCCAAACTGTTAGCACTGTAGCCTAGAACGAGGTCAGTTGTGCTAATTCTGTAAGTCTACTGCTGCTGCTCGCAGTCATTGTTTTCCCATTATTAACTCATGCATGTAACGATGCTGCGGAGGCTCTTTTGAACATCTGGCAACATTCATGAATGAGCAGCACACATGAAGAGCATGTGTCTCCCGTGGGAGTGCAGTATTATCTGTCACCATTCCCGCATTCGCACCCGCAGCCTCACTCAGTGTAACTCCACGATTTTTAATGTTAATGCACCTCTTCTGAACCAGCCAGCACAAAGACTCACTCAGAAGCGGAATTCCGTTTTGGGACCCGTGGCTTTATTACTTTTTTCCTCAGCAAAGACTACAGTTTCTGTTCCCGTTCTCATTTTCAAGTTGCTGTAGCTTCGTGCAGATAACCCATGCTCTCTTGCTAACAGACTGCTACAGACAACTCTTAGCAAACAGCGTGCTCTCCACCCGTTCTCCACTCCACACACTTCACAGTCCATAATGCATTGCTCCCTGTGAAACACAGCATGTCCCACTACCATATATGACAGACCAACGCAGCAAAATAGCCCCAAAATTAGCCACTGCCATAACTAGAACACCCCAGTGATTCTTTTAAATGCCCTCGCCTCTCGCTTAGTTTAGGGCCCGGATAGGGGCGAGCTAGCGAGGTTTGACTGTATACAATGCTCTGGAGTCCTTCCCTTCTCCCTCCATATTTATGATATTCTGCATTTTTCTTTACAGTTTCTCCTGTAAATGTCTTATCCTTAACCAGATGTTCCTGCAGACTTAACAAAAGTACTGCTTTACAGGCCAACACACAGCTGCTAATAGTTAGACATTAGCAATGTGCAGAGCAATTATCATCACTGCTGACATTAGCAGTCTAGAGAATGCCTGTGTCAAAGCACCATGTTTGGAGGAAAATATGTATTTGTAGAACAAACCAGTGGGAAAATGTCTACTGCAAACATCAGCGGATGATGTTGCAACATGAAATAATAATAACACCAACAACACCAATAATAATAATAGGCAAGGCTTTACATGCCCACAATATGACAATAATTGAAGTTGTGTTTGTATACTCTACACACAGGATATGAAGGTCATCTGGGTGGATTATATCGACGTTGAGAATGCTTATCAACTTTTATTTGCATGCTGATTGGCTTAAAGGAATTTTCTCTGCAACAAAATCAATAAAATGTCTGAAACTGTGTTCTCCAAATGGTTACTCAACGGGCAAAAAAGACAACACGGTGCATCATGTGACATTGCTGCTTCTACTGACATTACAAACAGAGCTATTGCAGATTCTATTGACTAAGCATCAAGCCAAATGGCAGGAAATCATTGATGTAACAGGTTGAAACAGGAGGTCATCTTTTACAGAATCTAAAACAGTTTTCTCTATTGCTGTTATGTAGGGTAACATGTCATACAATGTTCTATGCCATCAGGATATCTTCATAGCACACACTCTTTTAATTAATGCTAATCAATGACTATTAATGACTTTGATTAATTGTTCAAAATATTACCAACGTCGACTGAGCCACAATCTCCACTTATTCCATCCATCCATCTTTCTATTTATCTTTTTATCTATAGATAAGGTTTTATATTAGATAAGGTTTTTATATTTCTATTTTATATTTATATATATATTTTTGCTCTATTTATTGTTAAGTTTTTATATCCTAAACGGTCTTTAAAATTGTTTTTAAATTGTGTTTTTGTTTTTTGAGATCACGGGTGGTCTGGCTGTGTATGTGACAAATAAAATTTTAATTTGATTGTTTTCTCAGACTTAAACCAGACATATAATGTTTGTAGACTTCTGCTCATCCATTTTTCTTTTGAAAATTAAGGCGATCACTAGTGGATTTGCCGCCTCTTTGTTTCAAGGATTTGATTGCGTTTAGTAAACGTCAGCACTGTAGAGGTAACGTCCTGATATTGGATTATTAGCATGTTTACTTTATTACTTTATTAGCAGTTTGCATGTCAATCAGTAATGTGTCTGAACATGTAGTTCATATTCAATCATATCTCTGTCTCTGTGTTGGCCTGCGATAGGTTGGCCTCCTGTAGCAAGCTGGGATTGGCTTCAGCTTCCCCGTGACCCAAAACGAATAAAGCAGCTTGGAGACTGACTGACTGAATGAAAGAATGGAAATATTTAACCAAAAAAATGCATGTTTTACACCCTTAATTTCAATTTTTTTCATGAAAAGCCATTTTTTACCTCATCGACATATGGTGGTTCACAATAAGCAGCAAGGAATTCATCAGAAGATGCACAAGAGTGTCGGACGGGTGAAGGGGCTACATGACTGGGGTTGATTTACTGGACACTGTGTGACTTTATAAGCTCATGTGACATAATAATTGCTATATTGTGCACATATTAGAGAAGAGGGGCGTACTCTGTTGACGGGCACCATGCCCTCACTTCAGCTCCTCCGAGCTAGAGGAGCTGGAAAGCTGATTCATACAGAGCACTGGTTTGGAGAGCAGACTAAACCAGAACTGAGCTGCCCTGATATGTGCTTATTCACCCGGACACATTCTCAAGTTTTGCTGCTCATCCATAATATCGTTCTCTGTGAAAATGGTCATCAGCATCAGTACAGTAGAAATGCAGCATCACAGTGTGTGGACGCAGCTGCACAAGTTCTCCCCCCGACGGTCCTGCTCTGGGTGTGTCCCAACCTCAGATTTATTTATTTATTTCCTCATCTATTTTCCAGCCAGTGCAGCAGCCAAAACACACATAACAGCTCCAAACACCATCAGAAAGATTGAAGTGAAGGATTGATATATTTATATATATATTGATATGTGGTGGAAAATGTTGACACTGAGGTAATATCAGGCAATTACACCTCAACACACATCAACACATCAACTTCAGCAAGAAGACATTAATGCACCTAAAGGAAGACAAAATTAATCATCTAAACAAATCTGCGAGTAAAAACTGGAATGCGGAAACATTCCTCTCAGAAACCCCTCATCAGGAGAACCAATAACTTAGAGAGAGAGAGAGAGAGAGAGAGAGAGACTCACCGCTTTGCTCCCCAAGAAAGACGAGCTTGAATTTCCTTAAAGGATTCCCAAAGTCATTCGCCACGGACATGTCTGGAGCTTGATTTGTGTCAGTGTTGAGGAATAGCGTGTGTCCAGTGGTTGTGTGTCTGGCGGAGGTGGAGATGTCTCGCTGTTTCACCTCCTCTGCTCCTGCTCTCACTGTTGCCTGTCAGAGTCGCTAGTATACCTGCGCATGCGCTGTGCGCCGCCTCCCTTTCTCCGTCTGTCCGTCCGTTTTCCCACCCGTTTTAGCAGAACCCCGCCCTCTGAGCTGCGATTGGCTAAGAGTTCTTAAGAACTTTATATACACGTGATCAGCTCGCGCAGCATTTCTCTTCTGCTCCAAACTGTACAATGAACTTATCTGAGGAGTGTGAGGGTGAAGTAGGAGACTCCGTGAGTGTGTGTGGGGGGGGGGGGGGGATA
>JBBIGC010066509.1:0-10854 GCA_037576955.1 Lepidarchus adonis
GAATCTGTAGCAGGATCTGAAAACTGCTGTTCACAAACGCTGTCCATCTAATCTGACTGAGCTGGAGCTGTTTTGCAGGAGAATTAGCAAGAATTTCAGTCTGTAGATGTGCAAAGCTGGTAGAGACCGACCCTAAAAGACTTGCAGCTGTAATTGCAGCAAAAGGTGGTTCTACAAAGTATTGACTCAGGGGGCTGAATAATTACGAAATTCAGTTCCAGATCTCCTCTCCGGGCCTCCAGCCATTGCATGGACTTGTGAAACTCCAGCAGAACCTGATTTAATGGAAGGAAGGACTGACCGAGGCCAAACCAGGGATTTAATGGCAACTGCTAGTAATACTTCCATGAGAAGAGGTCTGGAAATGGTTAAGCCAACACACATAAAGTCTGTGTTTACTGTGTTACTGTTTAAAAAGCATTTAAATATAATTTTCTCAGGTACCTCAGCCTTTTACACAGTACTGTATATTCCCAAATCATCTCTCAGCTCATTGAAATTGTATCCAAGGCTTAAGTAAAACACAAACGGTCTTAAACCACATCCTGCTCCATGTTAAGGGATGTATTATGAGAGTCTTTGTTGTCTATGCTAATGTACTACATCTGAGGAAAGTGAATAACTGTGTTGTTTTGCTAATGTAGCAAACAAGCCATGGAAGCTTATAGCCTCATGTTTAGTACTGTGCAAAGCATGCTAAGCTAGCTAATGTGGTTTCTGACACCTATAAAGTTAAGGAAAATTCATTAGCCAATCTATTAGCCATTTTGAAGGTTGAGTCTTGTTTATAATACTTTAACTATTATAAACTGTTTATTAAATGATCACTTTAATTTAATTGGCTTACCAGAATGAATCAATACATTTTAAAAGACAGAGGGACACACATAGTGCTGGAGAGCAAAATTGATTTGTAATCTTTATTATTATCGTTATTATTTTCCAGATTTTCCACTTATTTCATAACATTACATATAAAACTCAAAGGTTATCATTTGCTTTGTGAAAGTACATAAAATGGCTATGGCTATACCCTGTTTTTTGTGCTATGCACATTGGGGCCCAATCTCTTCAATTAAAAAACTGATTTACTAAAACATTTATGGTGTTTGACTGATTTTGGCCACTAATAGGCCAGTAACAGGTGACCTGTTACTCCAGTAGTATACTCGACTTACGGTGATTTGTGGTTATTTTACATTTTATTCATTTACATTTATTCATTTGGCTGATACTTTTGTCCAAAGTGACTTCCAGGTTCAGGAACAATCAGCATAAATTCAGACATGACAACACTGATGTAAGGAGTTACAGGAAGTTCAACACAATCTTCTTAGTCATAGAAACAGTGCAGGTTCTACAACAGTGCAGATGATAAGTGCTACATGGTTATGCCGCTTCCCCAGACCTACGGCTTAATGGTGTGAAAGTGAAAGTAAATGTGATAAAATGCTCAGAAAAGGGATAAACAGAGCCTCAGATCTGTGAGTGTCTCCCTTTGATGGACAGACAGAGAAATGGCCCCAGGGAATTACACACGTAGACGCAACTTATGACACACTGAGGAACAGAACCCCGTTGTAAGTCGAGGACCCCCTGCATTGCCGTATCACTGAAGCTTCATCCAAAAAAAACAAATGGTGTTTTTGTTTTTTTTCAGCAGGGCTGTTATAACCAGTTTATTCCATAAACCTGTTTTTAATTTCAATGAATTGTGATTTTTGTTATATATTGCGGATACACTCACTGGCCACTTTATTGGTAGCCCACCAAAGTTGGACGTGTTGTGTTTTCATAGATGGTTTGCTAATGAGTAATGGATAATAAGTAGTTATTTGAGCTACTGTTGCTTTTCTATCATCTCCACCCAGTCTGTTCATTCTCCTGGTCAGCAAAGCATTTTCATCCACACTACTGCTGATCACTGGATATTTTCTCCTTTTCAGACTATTTTCTGTAAACTCTGGAGAAGTTCTGCACGAAAATCTTGGAAGATCAGCAGTTTCTGAAATACCCAGACCAACAACCGTGCCATGTTCAAAGTCATGTATATGCCTAAATGCATTGAGTTGCTGCCATGTGATTGGCTAATTAGCTATTTGTGCACCTATTAAAGTGGCAGGTGAGTGTATATTGTGCATTTTTTCGCAGTTATGTTACCCACATCGATTTGAATTTTTTCCAACTAGTCGTGGGTTGTTCATTTTCTTTTGGCGTTGAGCAGTATGAAAGAGATGGGACACGTTTTGGATAAAATGAACTTGTATTTGCCATCTTTCTTTTTGTTTTATGATGAAATGTTTTGCTTTAGACAGTGATAAATTGGCCTGAATCCACTCCAGTGTTCTGAAGTTCTTTTGAGGCCACAGTGTCACAAGTGAATACAGTGCAGAACATACGTTAGACGAACAACATGGCAGCAAAGGCGAAAATTGTGATAGAGTCTTTACAGTGTATGGACGCTCTCTCTTCTTGCCTCCCTCCTGCCTAGTCCATGCGCATGGGAGAGCACGCAGTCCACATATCGCTCCCAGAAGAGCTGCGCCAGCTTCATGAACACGTCATGGTGCCCGGGGTTTGGGGATGCACGCAGGTACGTCATGAAGTCCCAGAAGGCGCCCACGCTGTTGGCCATGTGCAGCTTGCGAACCTCCATGACCGCCAGCGAGGAGGCATCCCAGCATGCACCGTCGATCTCTCCCAGGTGCACGGGCGCCCCGGCCTCAACACTCATAATGGCCGGGGTGTTGAGGGCACATGAGGAGGCAGCAGCCAGCAGAAGTATACACACACTCGCGAGTCGCCTTCGCCACCAAACCCTGAGGGGCTCTGCTGACTGCTCCATCCTGGAATCCCTAAATGAACGGTGAAGGAGCAAAATTAATGTGCTTTGTAAAAACCTACATGTGAATCATAATAGTCATAATAATTAAAAAACACTAAAAAGGTCCTTTTTGGGTGATTCTGTGCCCAAAAGGACTATACTCACTACTGGTCTTGTGAGGTCCTGGCCATAAACAAGGTCTCAATGGTCCTTATGGATCAGAAGATTGGGTGTATGAGGTAAATGTAAAAAATGTGTTGGGAATATAAGTATTGAAGGTTTAACATTTTATTTGCCAAATTCAATGAAGCAATATAATAAATATTTAATACAGTGAATTAATTTTTTGTAAACTTACTGATTAATTAAATAAAGTACATTAATAAGGAGCCTAAAATAATGAATTAAGCATAATAATCTCAGATAATCAACACATAATAATCTATAAGTTTATCCCAAAAAATAATAAAAATGAATGTGTTAATTAACATTTTTATAAGGTTATTGTATCCTAAAAATGACTATACCATCATTCAAAACCACATCTATGCTATTTAGACACTCATTAATTTGGGCTTTTATTTATAAGTCTGGATCTATGTAATTAATTATCTGAAAAGTAAGTGTTGTTTTTCTCATAATTTGAAAATCCTGTGTGATTTGGGACGAATTGTCCCAAAATGACTCACAATAAAACATTTTGACCTTAACCTCCATTAAAAGTTAAAACATCTTTTTCTTTCTCTTGAAAACTGACCACTTTGGAGATATGAGGTTTTGTCCCAATAGCAGAAATATGTTATTTTTATTTTATGACTTACACATAGTAAAGAGCCGTTGCTCAGAAAGAGGGTTCTCTGAGATATGCCAAAGAAGAACCATGTTTAAGGAGAGATTTGTGTCTGAAGCTGTGAAAGGTTTAAAGTAAAGCTTCACCACATTTGATCTTTGAAGAGGTTCTTCACACTCACAGGTGCTCCTGAAAATCCATCTATTAAGAACCTTTAATGGAACCGAAGGCTTCAGAGAACCCGTTTTGGAAAAGGGGCCTGACACTGTGTTCTCAATAAAGCTAGAGTTCAGGGAGATGATCTAAAATCAGCCTTACCTGTACTCCAGTGAGGTGGTGAGAGGAATATGCAGCTCCTCAGGTCTGTGTGTGCTCTCCTCCTGCTCTCTGTCTAAGTCCAGCTGCAGATCCCCCACACTCCTCCCTCCTCCCTCCTTCAGTCCACTTTGCTCCGGGTAACGTCATCGCGTCTGATGGTCCTTCAGGGGCTTTAACACGAAACCAAAAGACCTACGAAGCGATTTCAAAAGAATGAAGTGTGTGTAATTCCAACACAAAGGTGGAGAGGCACAGCAGTGTGTGTGTGTGTGTGTGTGTGTGTGTATAGTTAGTTAATCTGTTTCTATTGTTAAAATTTGTTCTGTTAAATGTTAATCATAAAAATCAGAAACAGCACTGAAAGGCGAAGTGGTGGGATATTTTATTTGGCAAGTGAAAAGTCAGTTCTTGGAGTCGATATGTTGGAAGCAGGGAAAATGGATGAACATATCAGTGGGTTTTAGACTGGTCTCTGTACAGTGCTGCTTGGAAGTTTATGAACCTTTTAAAATGTTCTGTATTTTTACATAAATGATCTTCATAATCTTCTGATTTTCAAAAAAGTCCTAAAAGTAGATTGAAAATAAAATCCAATAACAAATCTGCTTTGGGCAAAAGTAAGTGAATGCTTAGGATTATCAGTTCATTTGAGGGTCGGTTGTTTTCAGTGGGAGACACCGTTTTTATTTAAAGATGAAGCCTGATCACACATACAACACATTAGGGGATGAGAACCAGGGCTCCAACAAAGGTGGTGTCTGAGAAACGCTGGAAAATGTTACAAGACGTTCTTTAAAGAGTCTGGACTTCAATCAGACAAACTGTGTCTAAATGAAGGAAATTCAAGACAGTTATTACAGAAGTGGTCGACCCTCAAAAATAACTGCAGGGCATGTAATAGCCCAAAACTAGAAAGACTGACTGAATCAATTGTTGCAAATCAAACAAAATCACTGATTTTTCTCATTAAAGTTCTTGCTACAAAAATCTGAAAAATTCTGATTTTTTTATCATTCTTGAACAAAACATTAAAACACAAACTAAATTGCTGGTGAAATGTGTAAGTGACAGTAGAATAAACATAGAAAGACTGAGGCGCATCAATTGATGCAATTTCATGAAAATGAATGAGTCTAAATAACAGAATACAGTCGACTACTAGTGTCATAATGTTCAGTAACTGGTGCTGGGTTCTCTTTCTGCTGGTTTGGCATTTGATTCTTGTGCTGTACCTGGTTCTGTTCAGAAGGGTGACTATTTTGAAGAAACTAGAATATTAAACATGTTTTCAGTTGTTTCACATTTTTTTGTTAAGTACATAACTCCACATGTGTTCATAAACTTCCTCTTTTGCAACAGTTGGAATAAATGTATTCTTGCCGTTATTGCTGCACAGGGAGGTCACATCAGATACTGAACGCACATGATCACTTACTTTGCCATTACTATGCTTCAATTAATACAAAGTCAAATATAATACTTTTTGTGTCATTTGTTTAACTAGGTTAAATTAATAAAAAATGTAAAAAATGAAAATTGTATAGGGATCACAATCTGTTCTAGGAAAGTTCTCTAGGTTTTGGGACAGGGTTTTTTTCATCTACAGCATTCAAGAATATTGTTGAATATAAGCCTATATCAATAATTTTCCTTTAATACAACTAAAGTTCAAAGCGTGAAAAAACAGGTATAAATTCTCCTCCATCAAAAATGAGACTAAGCTTTTGGGACAACAAACCCAGATAAATGATCAGATGGTGAAGCATGATTCAGTGGCATCCACTGCCCCAACCAAGACGGGCAGAAAAGCAAAACTTGTTGGGATTCTATCCAACAAGTCAATATTTGTCTGTAGAAATTGAAAGGCTTGATCTTATTTGTACACTGGTGCTGGAAATGTTGCGAACAGTTTAGAATGTTCTATATTTCTCCATAACTGTGACCTAGAATATCATCAACTTTAAGCACCTAACAGTCCTAGAAATATAGAAAGAGATAAAAAAAGACACAATTATTATACCTGGTTCTTTATTTATTGACTATTAACTAATAATTTGAAAATGAAATCAGAGTACTTTCAGTACTCTGTGAAAGTACAAACACCACTAGTCCAGTGTTACTCAAATACAAGTGAAAGTCATACAGTCAAATTTTCCTTAAATTAAAGTACTGAATTTCTTGCTTCCAAAAAATACTTAAGTATTAAAAGTACAAAAGTATGATGGATGGATGATTGGCTAACACCCTTTTTTTCAATGATATGTGATCTGCCCCACACTTCCTGTACTGTAGTGTCTTTTACGTTACCCTGGTTGCTCAGTTTTACGTCGTCTTTCAAATGTAGGAAAGTGAAATTTAAAAGTTTCCCAAAAAATAACTCAAGTACAGATACTAAAAAACTGTACTTACGTACAGCACTCAAGTAAATGTACTTCATTACTGTCCACCTCGGACAGTCAGGTGTTAGTTTAAAATATGTGGGTTGATGTTTTAACGTGTTTCTGGAAGTGCATCATTGCAGAAAGAAAGTTGTTGGTGCTCATCGGGTTGTAAAAGGTTAAAAACTGAACTGCAGTAGACCCATCCACACTCACGTTGTGTACAAATAGAGAAAATTCATATGAAGCATTACAGTACTCTTTCCAGGAGATTATGAAGGAATCCAGAGTATCTTCTAAACAAATAAAGACCTGCCTTAGTACAGAGAATTAACCTGAAAACAACCAGTTTTTAATTCATTCATTTTGTGGAGTAACAAAATAAAATACATTAAATTTATTTTATTTTATGCATAGTAGCTTGTGTTGCTCATTGCAATGTTGAAGGTCCATTTTGTTGAGTTATGCTCCAAAGTGATTTATGTACGTAGGACAATTCTAAGTTATTGGGTGAAATGTGTTTTTCAATACAGAATTATTAGAAAAAAGCTATATATACATTAGTCACACAAGTACTTTTCCCTGTGAATGTTTGGTGTTGGACATTATGGCAGATGACTGCAGTTCATTTCCAGCCTGACACCCACATGTACAACATGTATACTCAATTCATCAGACGCGTAATGAAATTGCTTTTATTAATGTGAAGAGGAAAAAAATACTTAATTTTACAGTGAATATACATTTCATTGCTTTTCCGATCTACCTTTCTGACAGAAACGGTTGGTTTGGATCAGATTATGACAGACACAGACTTTAGCCAATAAGAAGCAGCCTGTATTGGCTGGACCAATCAGCGTAGAGGGGACGTTTTCCCACTTCCGGCAGCAAACACATGGCTGCAGTTTTCCTGTGAGTTCCGCTGAGCCCCAATGTCAAACCAGTCTACACAAACCTGCTTCTCCGTCGCTTCTTAAACGGGGAGACCGGGTTAATGCCGGTCGTCTCGGTATGGTTTGGATTAGCAGAGCGTGTTGGCGAAAGGTAAGTAAATACAACAGAAACAAGAGGCTAATTTCCTGAAGCTTCTTCACCCAAGCTACAAGCTAACTTCTCACACTGTTGTTCAGATCAATGCTGTGCAGTAAAACCCTTTGAAAACTCCAATATTCATATTTTAATACTCAACATATTCATATTTTAATACTCAACATATGATCAAATATGTGTTTCATTAGAAACTTTAAGTTAGCATTGACTTTTAAGTAGCCTCTGATTAAAAAATCTCATTATTCTGTGGCAATACAAAGATCAAGATCTACCAGTAAAAAACGATGTGAACTAATGTATCTAAACTCATACTTTAGTGAGCACCAAGTTTGTCCAGTTAGGTCTCTGATGAACTAATGAGCCATGGTTTTCATTCATGCATTCACTTCTGAAACAACCATTACTTTTTTTTGTTGACTGTAAAGCACTTTGGTCAATCTTGTTTTTTTATGTGCTTTAGAAATGAATTTGGTACTTTGGTACTTTATATCAAGTTGTGATCAGGTATCCAGATACTGTACAAGGGATCCATTCTTCAAAACGTGGCGTAACACGAGATTCATAAGTCGGAACTCATGTAATGATGGATATATTTTTAAAAACATGAACGAGTAGCAGCATATAGCTAACACGAGTCTCTCAGGCGTTTGTTGTGGGATGTGGTGTTTAATGGGGAGCAATGCATTGTGGCCTATGTGGTGTCTGGTGCAGGAAAACAGGTGGGTAAAATGGGCGGTAAAGTGGTGGAAAAAGAGTTGCATTCTGGCAGTCGTAGTTTGTCAGAGGTGAGCGCGTGGGTAAAATAAACACATGGATCACATCCACAGCAGTAATGAAGTGAAACAGTTCCTGATCTTCACTGTAGAGTCTGTTTTACGCTTGGAGCCTTAATGAAGTTTCCAAACAAACAACACACACGAAAGAAAGCAAATGTCGTCTTCCTCGTACAGTACCGCGTAACGACGAGTGTATTCGTCCACTTTGCTCATCAACTCGTTTCCACGTGAACTTTATTTTTATGTCCCAAATGCCATGAAGAAGAAACAGCAGCCAGCGATGTAGCCACGAATCCCGGATGTTGAGTAAGACGAAAAGCCAGTACGGAGACATTTCAGACCTGTTTATTTAAATGAAGTAATAAAGAGTAATGTTAAGTAAACCAGCTTGTTCTTCATTTACACCCATATCTATGGATAACAGTTCACAGAGGCCAGTGTTACATTAGCAAAGACAGTAGTGTTTGTTTATTAACAGAGCTGAGCTTGATTCTGATTGGTCTCACCTTCCCTGTGGTTGCAGTATGGAAACTTTGTGGATAACCTGAGGCTGTACGTGAAAGGTGGCAGCGGTGGCATGGGCTTGCCACGTTTGGGAGGTCAAGGTGGAAATGGGGGAGATGTATGGGTGGTGTCTAAAAAGGATCTTACCCTCAAGCGTATAAAGGACCGACATCCCCATAAGCGCTTTGTCGCTCAGGTGGGCTCCAACAGCAGGTGATTATTTCCAGTATTTTTCCTAATAACTGATGGAAAGTTTAAATAAATCAGCTGAATGCGGCTTTGAGATTCACCCACATTGTTCAGTAACCCATAAGAACACATGTATTAAAGTCTGTTCAAAATGTGCTTAGACATTATGCCTGATTTCTTTTTTTCTGTTGCCAGTATTCGTGCCCTCAAAGGGGCGAAAGGAGAGGATGTGCACATTTCTGCTCCTGTCGGCATCACTGTGACCACAGACGATGGAAAGATCTTGGGTAAATGACTCTAACAGCTTCTTCCCCGAGTCGTCAGGATGCTGAACTTTCATAACTGCATTTATTTTTCTCCTTTCTGCAAAATTATATCATATCACATTGTCTGAAATACCATATGGAACTGCATTATTGTCTTATTTGCAACATCACTTTTCTCCCTCGTGCAATATCCATTCTCTGTGCAATATAACCACATTTCACTTCATCTTTTGCACTCCTGTTTAAAACTGATTTTAAATCATATTTTAGTGAAAGTGACTTTCTTTTAGGACCTTATTTATATCTACTATTTATTGTTAGATTATTGTTGGAATACTGCCAAATTACTTGCACTGTTGGCACCGCTGTAAATGAAATTTAATTCTGTTGTACACTGTCTGTGCACAGTTCTGAATGACAGTAAAGCCTAGTCTAAGTCTAAAACCGCAGCCTGATTATGTCTTATTGTGGCTTGAGAAATATAAAATTCCTAAATACTAAATATGCAATAAAAAACAATGTTGTAAACTAATACATTATTATTCCTGCACTAAAAAGCAGTAAAATGTTTCTTTAAGAAGGAAAGGTTGCCAAGGAATTAAAATATATAATGAATCTTGCCATCGCGTCAGCTGTCACTGTGGACATCGTTGGCGAATTCTGATCAAATCTGATGAATTCAGTTCTGTGTTCTTAGTTCAAACAGGGTGTTGATCTAATGTGGGACGCTGCCTTCGTTTTTAATGGTGACCATTTGTGATTTTTTTATTTGGTTTGTTTAAACATGTGGAAAAAAAGTCAGTGTTTTAACAGCAAAAATGGGAAATTCTGTTTCTTTACCACGTGCATTGTCTTGGTTTTTGACGTTTTTTTAGGGGAGTTGAACTATGAGGGGGAGAAGGTTCTGGTGGCTAGCGGTGGTCAGGGGGGGTCTCTTCACTCTGGATTTTTACCCAGTAAAGGCCAGACGCGGCAGATTCGATTGGACCTCCGGCTCATCGCAGACTTTGGTCTAGTAGGGTAAGAGAAATGAAGCAAAATTACTCAAACAAACGCGTGTACAATAAACTCATTGTCTGTAGGCAGGTTTGCTTACTTAGGAAACAATTATGATCAGCAGTAAACTTCTTCTTCTTCATTTACTGCAGTGACCCTGAAACTGCTGTTATTAATACTTTTGCTTAGATTACATCATGTACCTGAAAGTATGTGGTTTTCTTAATGTTTTTCTTACATAACTATAGAGCTGGGTGGTGTGGAAGATAATCTATCACAATACATTTTTCATATTGATCTATATCATGATATAACTATTTCAGTTGGTTAAAATAGGAATAAATATATAATAAACCAACATCTTAATTATAACCAGCCAATTGTGTTACATGAGAGCACAAACAGAGAATTAAATTATTTTGTCAGTTCCAAATTAAACAGGAAGTACAAAATTAAATAAAGTTTTAATTCTGATCAGTGAGACGCTTTCAGGTTCTACAGGAGAACACACTACAGGTTCTACAGGAGAACACACTACTACATTTGCATTATAATTGCTTAGTGGGCAGTGAGGATCCTATGTGATGCACTGTGAAGCTCAGTCTGCTTACAGCTGGGGAACTTTTACAGCTCGAAATGATGAGCCTGCGTCACATGTCTCTGTGGGAACAAGCATTAAACACAGTTTACAGTGTGTACACTTTCTCTGACTGTAATTACAGTGTGTACACTTTCTCTGACTGTAATTACAGTGTGTACACTT